>ML788429.1:636677-677838 GCA_009831015.1 Picea engelmannii
TGGCCGTTACAGGCTTTCCACAGCACGTAGCCTGTGAAAAAACGCTCCTTAGCTGCGGAAAGCGCCACTTTCAACAGCTAACGAGTAAAAAATTCTGCCTTCTGTGCTGTTGAAAGCGGACAGATTTTCAAAATTGAATTTCTTGGTCATAAAAAATCCATTTTTCAGATATGAATAGTCGATCGAAATCTACAGAATCTCATATTTCCAATGGTGTTGTCAGATCTTAATTTGGAGCTCAGGAAGAAATTGAAAAGTTCCTTGCAAGTTTAAGTGTCAAATTTAAGTCAAACCAAAAACTAAAATTTTGTAGCTAGAAGGCTCAACAATGAATTGAGGAAACCATCAATAGCCATGCTATTCACCATAAAACCTGACCAAAATGACAGTGATGTTTTGGGAGTTAACACCAACATTAACTGTATTAAATGTTGACTATCTACCTAAGGATGCGAGCTTAAAGGCTCAAGCTCTATTACAATATACAAGTGCACCTTATCTTAAATGACTCATTTAATATCTGGGCAACAGTTCCAAAGCATTTTCAAAATTTGTGCTAGCTTGTCCAGTTGTCTTCCTCTCCGTGTTGGCTCACTTGATGAGTCGGTGATGCTCCTGCATCAACAGTTTAAAGACATATCCTGTATCGAGACAAAGTCTCCCGAGAGAGCCCTCTCCAAATCCAAAAGGCTAGTTTCGGGTCTCAAAGTTGGTTGAAAAAGTTACCTCTACTGTCTGTTTATCAGCTGAATAGATTTATAGAGTGCTAATAGTAGGAAAACTAGAACCATTTTTATTTAACATACAAATATTTTCATAGTTTATGTGCCCAAATCTAGCATACAGTAAACTCAGCCTCCAAGCAATGAAACCCGGTCCAAAAATGGACATAAACACCTCCATCCATTTATGCATGGCCCCTTTTCTAAGCCACCATGTCGTTAAATTATTGGTGATATGGTGCACAACCATTAACTTTTGGGAGACACTGGATATTCTCCTTTCTCGAGGATTTTTTTCATGGCATATGTGCCATAATATAAATTATGGAGAAATTAGTATCGTGTTCCTTCTATTTTGCTAGAGAATTCTACAACATCTATCATCTATCTACTAAAAAATAATTGAGGTATTGGGGTCTTCATATTCTTTACAATCCTGACATCAATCAAATATATGGAGGATGGAATACAGAACTCAATAGGCTATTAGATATCTACCCAAAATGGTCCTTTGAATGAGCTCAATGATAATCGATATTGTGGTGGCGCTCACTATTTTTGAGATAGAGAAGGTTTGGAAATGGTTAGATAATGATGTGAAGAACATCAACCACATATACAAGGTGGAAAATGATAGGCTCAACAAGAAAAACCTCAAGCAGAGAGAGTGAATATCGTTGTAATACCTCTCTCTCTAAAATGATCAACCATGAAATGATTGAAAAAACAAGAGAGAAATAACACCCAACAAATTTACAACCTATACAAAAATTCAAATGCTCTTCTTTCCAACTATTGACAGAATAGATTAGGGTTTCCTGGATGTGTGGAGGAATTTTATGGTTTCTCTACACTAGAAAAATGAATCTCATTGTATAGAAAAGGATTTGAAGGTAGATTACACAGGAAGAGGGGCCAATGAATAATTGATGCACACAGATTGAAACATAGTTGGACAAAGAAGCTCCAAAGATCATGAAGTCATAAAAAAAAAGACACCAAGCCATGATTTTGTTGACAAGTTGGGGATTGAATAACTCCATGCATTGATTTTTTATTTATGTGAGTCATATATAAATACACTAAGGTGAGTCTTAGTTTCGTCTTCCAAGAGGTTCGATAACTGTTGACATTCACCTATGACTTTTCATATTTCCTTAAATTAATATTTAAAACCATTTTAGAATTATAACATAATACTAAGGATTAGGTATCTAACATTAATTACCTTTACTTTTTAAATTGAGAAACTAATCACATCCTTACTCTCAATAGGTGAAATCCCACCTTCTAAAAGGAGGATATGAGAAGATTCAACTAAGAAGGTGTGTTTCCCTTAATTTTTTTATGTATTCTGATATTTACAATCAGAAATGAAAAAGTGGAAGGATATATATAATGAACTTCTTAACCTCCTCTTGAGAGATACTAAAATATAAATAAAATTAGAAAAATCTATGGAATCCAAATATTCAACATCCTTAATCAACACAACTCCCTTTTTCAAATTTGATGGTGAACCTTATCTCTCCAAATATAACTAAAGGATAGAAAAGAAACTAGACTCCTGAGAAAAAATTAACTTGCCCTTATGTTTATATAGAAAAAACAAAGCCAATATTTGAAAACAATGCCAACTCCTCATGGAATCATCATAAAAAAAAGACAAACAATCCCTAAACAAAGAAACACAGTAATGAATAATTCTCTAAAGTAACACAATGTTGATCCTCAAAAGAAATCCAACAATAATTGGTGACTTAGCTCTCCTAGAAGATATGCTCCACAATCTGTAAACATTGAGAAACTAGATATAAACCATTTGAGAGACAAATCTTGGCTAGCTTGGCCTTGGATGGAATCCCCTAATAGATCACCACCAAATAAAAACTCTTAACTTATCAGATAATTGAGTAGACTAGACATTGCAAAGACAATGAACCCAACACTCTTTTGCATCCTTAAATACCAAATGACAATTAAGGATTGCAGGTGTTGAGGAAAAGGTATGGAAAACCTTACTCAATCATTTTTAGATCTTGTCAGGCTAAGACAAGATAGTTGGGAATGTTACCTAGGATTTATAGCCTAAAAAAAATCGCTTAATCCACAAGTATTAAGTACAAAGGATCAAGGTTGGTTTTATGTGTTAAATTTAACAGTGTAAAAGAAATAAACTTAAAAAAAGTTACAAGAACCTGTACAAAAATTATACAAATGCATCCATGGAGATAAAAGTAAAAGAATGAATCAGATTATTAAAACACAAGTGTGAGACTGAAACAATAATCTGATTTTTCATTTATTTCATTCTGATATACAAAAATGAGTTATCTTTACAAAACCCTGCGAGGGTAGGGACCAAAATCAAATTTAGAAGCCTTCAATGGGCACCATACAAAAAGACTCTAAAAATCAAGAAGAAAACCAAATCTAAACATATAGATCATCTTGCCACAAAATGTTGTCACTTGAATCTGCAAGATATTTTTTATCAGTCATGAAACTCAATTCATGAACAAACAAAAATACATAGACTACCAAATATAAATCATACACCTTTAAAATAAGCTGCGGAAATATTTGACTCGGTTTTTTAATCTTGTTGCCTTCAATAAGGCCCTACTGTCATCAAGATTATTAATCTTTCTAGTAAACTTAGAATGAATGAAAATTGAAAGTATCGCACTAGTATAGAGAAAACCTTATGGTTGTAGTTCTAATTCTATTATCTCCCCTCTTGTCTCTTCATCTCATTGAGCTTTTATTCCTTCTCAATAAGTTAGGGTAGTTCAACTACCTTTCTTTAGTTAAGTCAAATTAGCTTAACTAATTAGTTGAGACAAGTAATAATAGTATATATAAATAAAGGTCTTAATTAATAATAACTAAATAGGTGGGACCCCTTGTGACTCCTAATTATTTCTTTTAATAATCATCAAACAATAAAATATAAAAATCAACCATTTGATTCCAAATATATCCTCCTTGTAACTCTCGTTTTCATAATTATGATCAAATATTTTAAATATCAGAAAAATATAATATGGCCATATCCAAAAGTATCATATCCATGTTATCCCAAGAACCCCACATAAACATATGCTTGTTGTCCAAAACTCTGTCAAAGTAAAAATATTGTCTTTAACATAAAAAATAACATTAGCCATTTTCAAAAACCATATTTACTATGGGAGGCATTTGGCCTCTTCTCATTGTTGTCCCCTTTTGAATTTTTTGTAGCATCCTTTGGTTGGTTGGAGCCTTGAGGATGATCTGCACTGATAACATGAGAAAAATCATCCTTAAGATGAAGGCAGGAAGACACGAATTTGGAAGATTATTTGGATGAGCTAGAGTGAGTGGCTATTCCCTTTCCCTTGTCCTGCATAGGCTCGGGGACATTTCTTTTTTAATTTTTTACTGGCATGTGATGACTGCATGGGTGAGACAACATGATCAACTTGGGAAATTTGATTCTTTGTTGGTGGATGGGGTAATGGAAAAGAAGTAGTAGGACAACTTTGATGATGAACAACAGGTTGGTGGAAACTCTCTTGCCAACCATTGTTGGTGGGTGGTTCTAGTCGCATTGATACATGAGGAGGGACTGGAATGTCAGAAAAATTCATATGTGCTTGGAAGGGAAGTCTTCTAGGTCAGGTTTGGATAATCCCTTGGCCTACTCGGTTGAAGAACCCATCTTGGAAAATATGGTTCATTTCCTATGGGTCGACATCAAAATGTATGAGAGCCGAGGTATTCTATGACCCCCCTGCCAATTTCCCCTACCTTTGTTACCTCTTCCATTACTGCCTCTGCTAAAAAAGCTCATCGTGAAGCAATGTTCCAATTAGTTATGAAAAATATCAACAGTACATACATCAAACCTACCTAAATAAAATCAAAGGCTACCTCTATCATCCTCAACAGAAGTACATGCAATAAATCCATTCATAATATTACTCAAATAATTAAATAATTGCTATTAAATAGGGAATGACAGGGTTTTTAGGAAGATGGAGGGTTGACAATAAATGAAAAATGGTAGCATGGGTGGGGAACATCAACTAACACTGTTCAAGCAACATAGATGCAACTTCCATATAAAAATAGTACTTCCATTTCCAATTTAAACACTAGTCACTTCCTATTCCTTTTATTATTTCGTTTGAAATGCCATTCACAATAACATAACAGGGAATTAAAATGGATTTGAGAAGATGGTGGGATTGTAAGGAGAGAAAGATGGTATAATGAATTATGAAATGAGATGGATATTGTTCCATTATATAAAATAACATTTAACCTCTAGAAATGGCATACCCTTAATTGCCAAAAAGAACATTTTAAATTGTAGGCAATATCAAAAATTGAAAACACAGTGACTTCCATATCAAACCCAAAGAAAATCTATAGAACTGTCAAAATCATCCAGTTAATTCCTATCCTTTATTCCTTCATATTTGACTGAACAACAACACAAATTATATACAGACTATTCACACTTCCAACTATCAATGATCATACACAGAGTATTTTATATTAGACATGAGGAAGTTGAGAACAAGTTAGTGACATTGAACTTAAGCATTTACATCAACTGATTTAAATTGCTACATAATGGACTGGGTTTGAGACCCTTTATTCAATTATTTGGTTGCTTTCCCCTTTTCAAAAAAATAAAATGACTCGAGCCCAAAACAATTATACCTAATTTCAATCCCCTGTAGAATTTGTTTTTTTTCATTTACAGAGTTCTTTTCATATGATAGGTTATCAACAGAAACATTCCATTAATTAAAATAGACCAGACTCAGGAAGCAATGGAGTGCAATATAGGCTAGAAAATACTCAACATATGAGGCTGGTATCCACTTCGAGTATTATCTATGTGATAGGCCAGTTTTGAAAACCTGGTATTCTATTCTTTTAATCACCATGCAGTCTTCAAAACTACCAAAACTCCCACAAGTAGTCGGACAATGAACCAAGAAACAACTCTCTCTATTTTTGGGTACACATATAAACATTTCAAAACCCAAGTGGAGTTTACAATAGTCATGAAAAGGGAGAACAATGTTTGAACAGTGTCTGAACAACAAGCTTGGTTTGTAACATGAAACCAAAATCTCCAACAAGTTTTGACCCAGTATCTGCCAAGGTGGTCGTGAGGTAAAACCCAACTTTGCATTTATTCAAACTATGGAATGGCATATCAACAAGGCTGAAACTCTCACATGAATGGATCAGGAGGTAAGAATAACCATAAAGAGAAACCAAAACCTGACTCTCCCTTTTTTTATTTACCATAAAGAAACCTCCAGGATTATACCATGAGACATGGGTGAAAACAAAATAAATTTTCTATGAGATATCAACAGTAAGGAGCAATAATAACCATAATCCATCCTGGGCACAAGCACCGAATAAATTCAACATGAAGGATCATTAAAAAAACCAACTTGCAACATTCTAAACGTCAACCAGTTTCATTTTCATAGATAAAATACACATCCAACCACCATACCTTTCAGAAAGAAAGCACTTTGCATACGAATTCTAAGAGCCAATATAGATATTATATTCAGAGCGAGGCTAGAATGATGAACGAAAGGGTGATATTCACCATACATGTGAGGAAAGTGCCAAAAAGAACAAAATACCACCATTATTCTCCAACGATTGAGCAAAACGAAGGAAAACTAACTAGAGAAACCAAATGTGTGGTAAAGTGAGGGTGGTGAGCTAGAGGTGTGGGTAAGAACGACGTGTAGTAATTTCACATCGCTTCTCCACCTTCCCATTAATTTCCATCAACCATAGATAGGGTGGAATACATTCAAACTCCATTAAGTGCATTAATCAACCATACTAATCCAACATGTCACTTCCATTTTTTCATATTGAAACGAAAACCCTCCTATACCATAGTTTTACATACGTACCATATTATCATATGCCCCATTTTTAATTGTAACAAGTCCCTTATTTGCAAGGATTGAATTGACCTCGAACAATTGTATAAACCATAATTATTTCCCACATAACATAACCAATACCATGAATGAAACATGTTGTAACCAAAGTGAGTGTGAGTTGAAATCCAAATTTTAACTTCATGCCAAAGAAAATGTATAGCAATTATAACCCAGTGCTTGTCACTCTCTTTTGAATTTTAAATTACCATCCCTTATCATCATTGATTGTATGCGATAATTTCTTTGATTTCTTTTGTTTTCTCAAACTGTAATATGCTTAGTAAAGTTGGCATGAACAAAAATTAGAGAAGAGTTTCCTTTTCTCCATGATCTACAAGGGGGTCCCAACTATCTAGTATATTATTAAGTATATGTATATAAATAAATAGGCATTGCAACCCATTTGCAGGTAGGGGTATTATGTTGTGCTTATAGGCATCAAAAAAATGGTGACTCCACAAGGAAATATGTTTCTAACAGATTCAGAACTCAGTATGTCAGGTTTCACAGAACAGTAGAAGTCGATGATAGAAACAATTGCTGAACAATAGTTATGAAACAAGGGGGAAAAGTATGGTTTAAGGGAAATAATGACACGAGATTTTGGGAATAACTTATGGAAAGTGGTATGTATGAGGGGGATTGGTCATGTATGCATAACATTCGAACAATATGCCACATATAATACTTATTAAATTTTAAAGGAGAATGTTTCTGATTTTGTCTTTAGATCTCAGGATGGCGGGAAGAAAGGGATAACAGAAGCAGGGAAGAACACAAAATCAACTATCCAACAACATTGTTGAAAGAAAAAATCGATTTCACCAATGTATGAAAGGAGGACATCGTGACAACTGTGTATACCTTATTTCTTATTGATCAACAATACTTACATAATGACATTGTTATGGAAAAATTGATCCAAACTTTATTTCTGATAAATTAAAAAAACAAAACCACAGAGATTAAAAACTCAACAAACCAAAGTAAAAAAGAAAACAATAAAACAAAAGACTATATATAGAAGTCATTTTAAACAAGCATTGATAATCAGGTTGGTTCCACTTAATGTTTCAAGTGGGAACCATTAGCATTGTAAGAGAACAATCACTCTTCCAAATCCTTTAGAAGGTGTGAGATTTCACCTAGGATAAAAGCTATTTTAAAAGGACCTAGCCATAGTTTATGGAACTTTGAGTGTCTTCCTCTCTTAGCATGAGTTGAGTCCCATAGTAGGGCTTTCTCGTCAATCTTGAATTCAACATATTTTGCTCGTCTATTAAAATACTTTTTCATAGTTTGCTACCTTCTCTTTATGTTCTCTAAGGAAAGATTTCTTTGTTCTTACAAGGATAAAAGTGCATTTATCTTTTGGGGAACATTGGAATAATTAAATTATTCAATTTGTAACATCAATCGTAAGGAGGAAATCTCCAACTCAATAGGAAGAATAGCCTCTTGGCCATATGTGAGATGAAAGGGAGTACAACTTGTGCTTGCCTTGGTGGTACTATGATCTTCCTAGAGAGCGTAAGTGAGAAGTGTGTGATACTAGAAAGGTTTATCTTCTATGGTCCTCTTTATTATCCTAACCAGGTTCTTGTTAGTGGACTCATATTTCCCATTTCCTTGGGGGTAATAGGTTTATGAAGTCAAATGTTTGACCCCTAATTTAACCAGAAATTGAGTTAACTTTGCAGAAATTAAGGTTGGGCCATTGTTCGTAATTATGTTTAGTGGAATGCCAAATTTGGAAAAGATATTAGTTTCTAGGAAAGAAATTACATGTTCATCATGTGTGTGTTTGTAACATCTCTAGCATCCAACTAGGCTATGCCACGTAAACAATTTCAAATTGTATGCAAATTAAAACATATACGCACATAACTCTTGCGAAACTTTATATATAAAACTCAAAAAAGACAAATGCATTCAATAAATGCATAGATTCAGATGGAAATAACTGTAAACATATACATGCAACATATACAGGAAATACCCATAAATATAAATACAGGTATAAACCACATAGAAGAAAATCCCATAAAAATAAACACATCAATAATAATGAAACACATAAATTAACACGGAATTGACACTTATCTTGGTAAGAATATCATCGACTACGTGTAGACCTTCCATGAACCTCCCAGCCTTAGACCACACTTCTCATCACTCTCTGCAGTGGGTCACCCCTAATCTAGGACTAAACTCCACCCGGGTAAAGGGATTCCTAACCAGGATGATGTATCACAGACAACAAGAAAGACTCGGTCACAAGTGCCAACTCAAACTAACAACCTACAGTCCCTCATTCGCCACATTCTTGTCCCACCCTAGGAAGTGTGCCCCTTCTCTACTCAAGAGTCCCTTGGCTGTCCCACTCCCCTTCTAGGGCTTCATCCATAGGCTAGACAGGAATTCTCAGAGCCCTGTAGTTGTAGTTTAGCACCTTCTGAAAATCAATTCCCAATAATTCTATCACCTACGGAGAAATTTCTCACGGGCTTGACAACCTGCCTCTTCAGTATCCCACAGGCCTGACAACCTGCCTCTTCAGTATCCCATGAGCTTCATAATCTTCTTCTTCAGTCCAACTCCCAAGCTAACCAGGTACAGATACATGTATGGGTACGGATACAGGTACAGGTACAGTGACGGTAACATAGAGTTACAAAGGACAAATGAATGAGTGAGTGAATGATGACGGAATGAATGGGGAAATGAGCTAAGTCCAAATTATATGTATGCATGTTCCCAACTTGACACTTGTCATGTTGGGAGCTACTTTGGTGCACTTGTCCCCATCCTTAGAAATTAGGATAAAATAATTATCCATACTTTATACTTTAAGGAATATTAATATAATATTCCTTTTTTTGTTTAAGATCCCTATATTAGTCCTTTTCCTTAACTTTTATCCCCCCCTTTCCCTAACTAGTGGAGTTTAGTCCCCCATACTCTTTTATCATGGTCGATCTACATACAACAATGCATTTTATATTAATGATAAGACATATACAAAAATAGGCTTACTAGCCTATAACATCTAGGATCTCCAGCCTGATTCAACACTTAAGCATGTTAGCTTATAATAACTAGCCCATCATCTTATAAAACACAACATATACACAAAGGCTCCCTGGCTTCAAAATCGCACACAATTAAGTTTGTTGCACGCGGTATCCTGGAATGTGCACACTTCATCATTTTAGTGCACAATACATGTGTGCACTCTACCATGGAAGGTGCATACAAAAATGATATCATATAGCTGACCATATTAAGTACATTTTCATTCGCATTTACAATTGGGTTCGACCTAGGGGTATTACAATCCCCTGCCCTTATTTATACACTGTCCTTAGTGCATTATGTACACATTTCAGCAAGATTTCCAAAATATTCAAAAATATGCGGTTATTTTTCCCGCATTGCATCCTCATGCTCCCAAGTATCTTCCTTAGGACCATACCAAGTCCGTTGGACCTTTACAAGCCCTATGGCTTGATTCCAGATATATTTGATTTTTTGATCCATAACGCTTACCAGATGCACTTGGAAAATGCATTCTTGCTCCACCTAAATCACACTCCAATCAATTACATGATTAGCATTAGGTATATATTTCTTGAGAAATGATACATGGAATGCATTATGAATATACATAGATTCAAGAAATGCAATCATATAAGATACTAGACGAATCCTTTCTAGGATTTCAAATAGTCCACAATAACTAGCTACCAAATTGGAATAGTTTCCCAACTTCAGTGAACTTTTGTTGGCCTTAACCTTCAATAATACATGATCACCCACTTTAAACTCCCTGTGAGTTCTACCCTTGTGAGCATAGATTTTTTGCATGTCTTGGGAAGCCTTTAAATTCTGTTTAATTTTCAACATTTTCTCCTCCATTTCCTTGAGTAAATCTGGTCCAACCACTGCTTTATCTGTTGGGTTCTCCCAACTTAATGGTGTGTTGCACCTTCTTCCATAAAGTGCCTCAAATGGGATCATCTTTAGAGATGTTTGGTACCCATTTTTATAAGAAAACTCTACTAAGTGTAGGTAGTCTTCAAATTTTGATGGTTTATCCATCACATACATCCTCAACATATCCTCAATCACTTGATTCACCCTATTTTTTTGTCCATCTGATTCTTTATGATAAGCTATGCTAAAATTCAAAATTTGTTTCAAATCCCTTGACTAATCCATTCCAAAAATTTGATGTAAATTTTGGATCTCTGTCAGACACAATTTTCTTGGGTATACCATGTAATCGAGAAATTTTCTTAAATATATACATCACCAATGTTGGCTTCGTTGTGAGTGAGATTTACTGGAATAAAATGGGTAGCTTTAGTAATCTTATCCACCACTACCATGATAGAATCATGTTGCTTGTTTTTTCTGGGCAGTTTGGTGATGAAATTCATAGTTACAACATCCCATTTCCACTCAGGAATGGGTAATGGATGTAGAAAACTAGCTGGGTGTCTATGCTCAAGATTTACCTTTTGACATTCCAAACATTTGGCAATAAAATCAACAACTTTTTTCTTCATTCCTGGCCAATAATATTGGCTCTTGATAGCTACAATAATTTCCTGATAACCTCGGTGCCCAACATAAGGTACATTATGCATTTCTCTCAATATCTTATTTTTCAATTCCTTGGAATTTGGTACATAAATTCTTCCCCTGTATATGAGAATTTCAACATTTTCTAGCTTCCAGTCTTCAAATTTCTGTTCCAAAATACCTTGTTGTGATTTTGCCACTAATTCCTTGTATTGCAAATCTAATTTTGCAACCTCCAAAATTTTGTATTTCAAATATGATTGGTACATGCTAATGGTTGTAGCATGCAACTCATGCACTCTTTTGTTTATTGCATCAGCCACTTTGTTCTCTTTCCACTTGATATGCTTTATATCAAAGTCATAATCACTGAGACATTCTAATCCTCTGTTTTGCCTAGCATTTATAGTTGGATGATCAAAAACATATTTCAAACCATTATGGTATGTCCTTAGCTCAAACCTTTTCCCCATGAGGTAATGCCTCCACTTCCTCAAGGCATGCACTATGGCTGCCAACTCCAAATAATGAGTGCATAGTTCCTTTCATGATCCTTCAACTTCCTTGATTCATAACAAACAACAAACCCATTTTGACTAAGGACTCCACCAAGTCCTTATTTATATTCATTTGTGCATACAATGAAGTCTTCTTTTGGATCTACAATCCTTAGTATTGGAGAACTTGTTAATAATTGCTTCAAGTGTTGGAAACTCTTTTCACAAATCAATTTTCACTGAAACTTCACACCCTTCTTTTGCAGGGAAGTGATTGGGTGTGCAATCTTGGAGAATCCTTCAATAAATCTCCTATAGTATCATGCAAGTCCCATGAATGATATGACCTCTATCACATTCTTTGGCACTGACCATCCTCTAATGGTTTCTATCTTCCCAGGATCAACTGATATCCGATCCTCTGAAATGATATTCCCCAAATAATGAATTTGCTTCTAGAGCACTTGCTCAATTTGGAATACAATTGATGCTCCCTTAATACTTGTAATAACATCCTCAAGTGTTGTTCATGCTCTTCCTCTGACTTAGAATATATAAGAATCTCATCTAAAAATACAATGACAAACTTATCTAAGCATTCTATGAAAATACCATTCATTAAACACATGAAGACAACTGGTGAATTTGATAATCCAAAGGGAACCACTGTGAACTCATAATCACCATACCTTGTTTTGAAAGAAATCTTGTTGATTTATTCTTCTTTAATTCTTAATTGATGATAACCTTACCTGAGATCAATCTTAGAGAATATTTTTTCATCTTTCAACTGATCAAAGAGTTCATCAATCCTTAGCAAAGGATACATATTCTTCATAGTTACCTTGTTCAAATTCCTAAAGTCAATGCATAGTCTCAATGTTCCATCCTTCTCCTTCACAAATAAAACTGGGGCACACACTTGGGCATATATACCCTTTCTTCAAGAGCTCTTCAAGTTGCATTTGCAACTTCTTCAATTCTAGTGTACTCATCTTGTAGGGAGTCTTGGATACTAGAGCTACTCTAGGCATCAAATTTATGGAGAAATCAATGTCTCTTTTAGGGGGTAATCTTGGTATTTCCTTAAACACATATTCAAACCCTTTTAGGATTGCATAATCTTCAATATTTGACACCTTATCTTTAGGTGTCTCTTCCATATGTGCTGCAAATATTTGACACCCTTTTCTGTAACATTTCTTCAGCTGCAATTATGAAATTTCTCTAATGGTACTTCCTTGGGAATTCCTTGCATTATCCTTAGGTTCCCTTCCTCATCCAAGCAAGTAAATTCCTTGTTATGAAAGTCTAGGATAGCATGATGTTGGTCCAACCAATCCATCCTAATTAGAGAGTCATAGGAACCTAAAGGTAAGATGTTCAAATATGCCCTAGTTTTCAGTCCATTCATGTCCACAAGACATGACTTAACCATCTCATTAACTTTTCTTTTGGCTCTGGTAGCCAGCTGCACCAACCAATATTTTCCATGCTTTCTTCTTGTAAAATGCAAACTTTCCACCATCTTAGGATCTATATAACTATGACTAGCTCCTGAATCAATTAAAATAGAAATGGTTTGGTTGTTGATCATACCTTCCACTTCAATCATATGTAGTTGATACTCTTCTTGTTTTTTGTCCAGGGATTCATAGATCCTTGGTACATTTCTTCCCATGTCTTCCATTGTTTCATCTTCTTGTACATTGTGAACAATCCTCACTTTTTCACCTGTGTGGAAAATCTCTAAACATATGATCTCCTTTACAACCCCAACATTGAATAGGTGGCTACCTTGGCATTTGACCCCCTGTCTCAATCATTCTGGGTTCTCTAGAAGTTGGTTGTCCCTGGGGATTATTTCTAAAGAATGGTGGCTTAGTACCCTTCTTCCTCTGATCCATCTTGAGTTTATATTTGTCTTCCCAAACTTTTTGGAAAGTTGGCCTTGATTTTTGTTGATCATATAGGCATTTAGCTCACCTTATGGTCTCCTTCAATGTTTTGGGATCATCATAATGTATTTTATCACTAATGAATCATTGCAATCCACTCAAATACCTATGAATCTTAACTGTCTCCTTTCATATTCATCTATGATCATACTCCCAAGTTTGAGTTCAAAGAACTCTTTCATTTTCTTTTCATAGTATCTCTTAGTCAAGTATTTCTTTCCAAAATACTTCTTTAATTCCTTCCAAGTAACATTTGTTTCTTTAATGTGCTTCACTTACACAAGTTGATCCCACCACATGGATGCCCTTCCCTTGAGTTGATAGATGGAAATTCTTCCTTCTGCATGAGAATAATAATTATTCAATTGAAAATACTTTCTCATGCCCAACAACCATATCTCTTCATATTCATCCTTCTTGTGCTCACCATCAAATGTAGGAGGTTTGATTTTGTTCATTTCTCCTCATAGCTCATCCACCCCTGACCTATTATGCTTCTTGAAAGGGGATGGACTTTAGATGTTGTTTTATCTCTTATTGGAATGCCTCATGGAGTGATGGTGATGTATTCTAACACTTCATGTTCTTATTTTCTCATCAGGAGACATGTGACTTCCTGATTTTCTTGAGCCACTCTCCTTTTCCAATTTCTTTTCTATTATGTTCAAGCTCTGCTTTAAATTCATGTTGAATTCCTCTTGCTGATCCTTGGCTCTCATAATCCTTTCATTATCATATTTATGGCTTTGTACATCCTTCTGCAAATTTTTAATGGTCTCTACCATATTCATGTTTTCATCCCTTCCTTCTCCATGTCCATTGGAATTTGTTCCCTAATGCTCAAATGTACATCCATCCCTCTTATCTCATATTCATGGATGTAAGCCCCATGTACATATTCCATTCCTCTTTACTCTGTGTTGATTCAGATCTTATCTAGTTGTTGTTAACTCTACAAAATGTGTAGCCAACAAAACTTTGTCAAGCTAACTATTTCAACAATTTCATGAAAATATGGACCATTTTGGTTCAATAATGCATCAGAATTATTTCTTTTGATTTCTTGAAAAATTGAATGCCCAGATAATTTTTTTGGGTGAATAATTATATTCTATTTTCCAAGACCTTTCCAATGCCTACCTCCATTCTCAATTCTGTGTCTTGAGCAAAAAGTTATTGTTATTTGAAAATTGTCCCGTAATTTTTTCTGTTCACTCTTCAACTTGGTGCAATTATGTGTTGTAATTATGAATTTTCGCACCTAATCCATTGGATTTTTATTATTATATTAATTGGGTTTCTTAATATACATATTTTGGACAATCTTTCCAAGTTTCACCTCTTTCCGGGTTTCGGGCTGCTAGTTAGAGCCTGTTGAATTTCTAGGCTAATTAGTGTTTTTGATCTGGAATTCTACAGATACCTTCTTTTCCATATTAAAAATTTTTAACCTACCCAGAAATTTAATTCCACTCTAGGAATGTATTCTATGGTTCAATATATTTATATAGACTACTCTTGCGCTTCAATCTGATTCTCGAGCAGAAAGTTATGGCCCTTCGAAGTTAGTTGGGTCTTAAAATTTACCCTCCATTGTTTGTTCTGTAACTTCCTCATAAAAGATTCGTTTAATGAACGGTTTACACCATTAGAAAGCTATCTCTGGGATATTTCATTTGAGATGAAGAGATAGAGCATACCTTGGTACACTCTATTCTCATGGTTTTTCAATAGCTAAAGACGGTGTTAAGGGCATAAAAAATCCGTTGCAAAAAGATGAACTTCAAACAATATAAAATGTCGCATAAGTTAGTTGGATTTTTATTGTTGTACACCATCCAAATGAATTTGCGCACACAAATTTGAACATGTACACCCATATTTAGCCTGGGCAACAACACCATAAGGTAGTGTATTCTTCGTGCACCTATAACCAATGTGGATCACTTCTATTTCATGCCAATAATTGGTGCACACTACTTTTGTGTCGCGCGCCAATATCCACTACGCACAATTTTGGTTCATACACTAATACATGTTGCACGCAATTTTTGTCTTGCACGCTAATATTTCACATGCATTTTACTCTATGCATTTCACCATGCCAATGTTTAGTATTCCTCCACTGCGCACCAGTACTCCATGCAGACCATTAACTAAATTGTCGTGCAACAACATTTACCCACATTGCGTGTGCACCAACAAAATTCCGTTGTGCTCTGTCAATACTGCACACACCACGCATGCCATTATTATGCATGAGCCCACCGTGTGTGCCAGTATTACGCATGCACCACTCAATTTGCACCGCGCAATGCTAAATTTAGTGTGCATACCCACGCGCCAAATTTTTTTCGCACATTACTACTCTGCATCGCACATCGCCAAAATTAAGTGCGCACACTCGCATGCCAATATTTTCCATGCAATTCCAATCTGCACTGCAGCGCCAAATTTTAGCGCACGCACCCGCACACCAATATTTTACATGCAATGCCATGCTGCACCATGCAACGCCAAATTTTAGCATGCGCACCCGCACACCAATATTTTTTTGTGCAATGCCACTCTACATTGCGCAACGTCAAATTTTAGTGTGCACACCCACACACCAATATTTTTCCATGCAATGCTACTTTGCACTGCGCAACACCAAATTTTAGTGCGCGCACCCGCACGCCAATATTTTTATGCAAAATGCCTCTGCACCATGCTGTGCCAAATTTTATTGTGCACCAATATGTTTCCACTTTGCAAGCTTTTCACTGTGCATCATTCATTTTTAGTGTGCCCACCTGCACATATTCATTTTTATGCGCATCAATTTCTCATGAATTACGTCGCAGAAATAGGGGATTTTGCCTAAATGTTTCCCATTTTTTACCGTAGACATTTTGTAACTATGAAATTTCTTCTATTTCACCTTAATAACACCAATTCAACCTCTACAACAACCAATCATTGTTGGTTGACATTCTTGGAATGAATTTTTCCCAAACTCAATTCACGAATTGATAATTTTAATCAACTAATCTTACTCCATCTGTCATGGCTATCCTTTAACTTCAAATTCAACCAATTACAGGCCTGAATTTGGTAGAACAGATATTAAATTAGGAATATCTCACTACTTGGCCAAATTTCTCAATTTTCCCATGAATTTACTAACAAAAATTTGGGCTTTTGCCCAATTCCATGTCGTTGCTTCTAAATTTTACCATGGACACTCTGTAACTTGAAATTTGGCCAAATTGAAATCAATTCCCTCTGGAATTTCACTTCAAATCAACTTTCTCAACCCATCCAAGCTCAATGTTGAAAGTTGAACCTCTGATACCATATTGTAACATCCCTAGCATCCAACTAGGCTATGCCACGTAAACAAAATTGAACAGTATGAAAATTAAAACAGATACACACATAACTCTTGCAGAACTTTATATATAAAACTCAAAATAGACAAATACATTATGTAAATGCACAGATTCAGGCGAAAATAATAGTAAACATATACATCCAGCATAGACAGGAAATACCCATAAATATAAAGACAGGTATAAACCACACACAAGAAAATCCCATAAAAATAAACATGTAAATAATAATGCAGCATATAAATTAACACACAATTGACACTTATCTTGGTAAGAATATCACCAAATCCATGCAGACCTTCCACGAACCTCCTTGCCTTAGACCACACTTCTCATCAGTCTCAGCAGTGGGTCACCCCTGAGCTAGGACTAAACTCCACCCAAGTAAAGGGATTCCTAACTAGGATGATGTATCATAGACAACAGGAAAGACGTCGTCACAGGTGCCAACTCAAACTAACATCCTACAATCCCTCATTCCCCACATTCTTGTCCCACCCCAGGAAGGGTGCCCCTTCTCTTCTCAATAGTCCCTTAGCTGCCCCACTTCCCTTCCATGGCTTCAGCAAAAGGCCAAAAAGGAATTCTCAGAGCCCTGTAGTTGTAGTTTAACAACTTCTGGAAATCAATTCCCAACAATTCTCTCACCTAGAGAGAAATTGCTCATGGGCCTTGTTGAGGAAAAGATATGAAATGATCTTACTCGAACATTTTTAGATTATTATTGTCTAAATAAGAATAGACGAGAATATCACCCTATGTTTATAGCCATCAAAATTAATATCCTAACTCACAAGTATTGATTGCAAGTGCTTAGGCTAGTCTTTTTATGAATAAAATCTTGCTGAAAAATTCATTATTTATGTGATTTTCTGTATATAACAGTTGTTGAAATAAATGTAGAGACAGAAGTAAAGACACAAATTCGATAATCAAGACATGAGACATAAAGAAATCCTTTATTTCATTCCAATTCGTCAAAGAGTCATTCTCTTTACAAAATTTTGTGAAGAATTTTTGGACCAAAGTCAAACTTAGACATCCCCGATGAAACATACAAAAGGACCTCTGACAGAAAATAAAACACTGAACTCTAAAAGATGGATCAACTTGCCATAGATTGATACCCACTCAAATCTGCACAATAGCCTTTGTCAGTCATGAAAACTAATTCACAAACATACAAGTCTACACAGATTATCAAAGATAGATCAACACCTCTGAAAAACAAGTGTCTGAATGATGTAATTCAACCCTGAATCTTGTTGTCTATAATAAGACCTTGCTATCATAAAAGATAACTAGGCCTTGAATAAATTAAGGAATGAATGAAAACTGAACTATCTCAACAAAAAATCAAAGAGCAAACCTTAGTATGCTTCTCCTTCTCTCCTCTTGTTCCTCCCTTTCCTTTTTCCTTTAAGAAAATTAGAATTGGTTGAAGTAGTTGAACTACTTCCTTAGTTAAGTTAACTAATAACTCAACCAACTTTAGTTAAGGGGAAAAAGTAATAAATCATAATAAGGGTTTTAAATAAATAAATAATAACTAGTAGGTGGGACCCCTTGTGACTCCCCTTTAGCTTTTAACAATCATAACACAACTAGTTAATTAAAAAAAATCAACCCTCCTTCTGACTCCAATCATCACATTCATATTTGAAAATTTATCTCAATGATATTTGAAATAATTTTCAAAATATATTACTCATATATCCAAAAATAGCATGCTATCCAAAAAAATTGAAGTCAACTATTCTCAACAATAAATAAATAAATAAAACTTAAAATCCATATTTTCTAGTCTATGAAGCAATCTTTCCCTTATTGTTTCTATCACCTTGTAATCTCTCTGGATTTTCCTTAGGCTGTGTGGAGCCTTTAGGCCTAATCTCATCGATCACATGAGAGCAATCGTCCCTCAAATGCATGCGGGAGGACACATATTGATCATAATAATTTGAAGGTGAGGAAGGGGTAGTAGTGGCTTTCCCTTTGTCAGGGGCATGGTGGGACTCAATTTTCATCCTTTTTCTTGAAAATCTCATTCATGTATGCATAATTGATTAGCAAATAGTTTCTTTATCAACCATACATGACAACTCTTTTAAAATATGAAATAAATTTTGGCTCAACAACATATCAGACTGATGCAATCCAATCCATACAAGTTGTTTAGTCATTGTCAATGAGTAGGGGGTGAACAAAGGTTCTTGGATATGTGAGCGGTTTGTATTGAGCGAAAAAATGTTCAAATGAGGGGAAAAGAACACGGTTACTGCTCACAGACAACAACAGTCAACTCAAATCTAAACCAAACAACACGTCATTGTAATCCATCCCTCTGATCTTAAATTGTCATAATATCGAGCTCCTCTTAACTGTAATTAAATTTTAGGAATAGGGAGTGAGTAATGAATATGGGAAGGCAAGGGGATTGTAATTAGAGAAAATTGAAATAATGGTAGGGAAAGAGAGTGGATATTGTTCATAAAATTAATTAAGTAATCCATAAAACCATTCTATATTAAATGTGAAAGATCCAACACTAACCAAGTAATCAATGTGATCAATTAAACAACTACCGTGTATGATTTAATCAATTTTGTGTGTTAACTTGCTCGTTATTCGCAATTAAATATTTAACACAATGTCATCAAAACAAGACAACATGCCTTCCAAAACCACATGTATAAGAGTTATGCTTCTTCTCATTTTTCCCATTTAATATTTAAAACAATTTCCAAATGAACACACAATCACTTGTTTCCACTCTGTTCAACATCAAGACATCAACCACTATCCATGAATTATTTCCTCAATCAAATACAGACACCGGTTCCTTTTTTTAAAAATCTTTCCCTATTCCATTCCTCAATTCCATTTAACAATTAAATTGCAATGAGACCATGTTGTCACAAAACCCATTCCCATCTCTGATACGATTCACGGTATCCATCAAACATACACAGTGGACAGCCAAAACACAATCATCAATATTTCAAATTTCAATAATCTTGATTTTCCATTTAAGCACACAGTAACAACAATCATCATTTCAACTTATACGATGTTGTAGGATAAACATACTATTCAACAAAATGCAAGAGCATTTATGTGATTGTACATGTCTAATTACTCTAAATCAAAACATCAAACAACGCTGAGCTATCAATCCAATACAAGGAGACATCAACTGTATGCCCAATTCCATTTCTCAAATCAACCAATTTAAACCATGTTGAACTATCGAATCAATTGCAACAATAAAAGAATACAATGATTATACACCAATCATAAAAACTATTGTGGCAACTATTAACAGAGACGACCAATAATCAACCACTATCATCGATACTCCACCAACTCATAACAGTCAAACATGTGCCCAACATGATATAACTGGCTCCAAAAACGGGCTTTGAATAATTAAGGGTTCGCTCTACGGAACCAACATAGGGAGATTGGAGTGGGCCACCAACAATAGGTGAGAAACTTTTGAGACAACATGGTGGACACACATGCCATATCACCAATATCTTTGCAAGATAGGGTGATATATCATCAGGTAGGAGGGACTATGAAGATAGGGGAAGAGACTTCTCATTGGCCTGTAATAACACCGAGAACATGTAGGGCACAACCCTCGTGGTTTTCCCAATCAACCTGAAAAATTTCGATATAAAACAAAGCCATGAAATAGAAATCAACCTTAAAGCAAGCCCCTTGATATAATATCCATCATAACCCACTTCGCAAACATCAATAGTATGAACGAGCCCATACCCAAGTGAAATGATATGCAGTGACACAAGGTGGTTCAAAATCAATCCCAACAACCCCATAACAACAAAAATGACGGGGTATGGTGACAAGAAATGTGTGTAGATAGCCAGCAAATCTAGACCGAATGAAACCCTCCAACCAAACCAATAAAGATGACAAAGAGCCTTCACATCTTCGAGCACTCAGAATAATCAATGAAACTGTGACTTCAACCATCATTTTCATTTGCAATGAAAACCACACAAACAATCCATTCCAGAGAAATATCACAAGTTTACACAGTTTCCAGTCTCGAGAAAAGAATAGACTCATACATCACCGAGCCAATATCTATTTCATAACCAGAGAGGGTTCATGGATGGTGAAAAAGTCATACCTGTAACCAATAAGCCTTAAAAACACAAGCCTGGTCAAGCAGTTCTTCCCTTGCCTGAAAATCAAAGCTTAACCACAGTGAAGCACAATTGAACAATAACCAAGCTAGGGTGATGGCCAGTGGGAGGGGTATGGAGTTACATGCAATAAATTCACATCACTTCCATCCTTTACTCATTTAATTCTTTAGTACACGCCAACCAACCCTTCATTAATCCATCCAATTAATCTATGCATCGAAACTACCATCAATCACTTGCCAAGTGCGCCACCATATATCACATTAACCATTTCCAAACATACCATAACGCGTATCAAACATGCCTTCACATGAATCAATATATCGCATAGCCATTAACATTGTTAGTTAGGACTAACACCATTCCATTTAAACCTCAAATTCATAGTGCAACATCGTATAGCTTAGTATCATAGTTCCTTTCTTTTCGATTTTTTATATTACTTATTTCTTTTCAACTGCTATTATTTGTTGTTACTAACATGTATTTTTTGCAGGTGTCACAAGTAATAAATCAAGGAGTAAATAGAAAAGGTAACAACGGATATCATAATCCATTATGACATGACATTAGATCCTAGAGCAACAGAACCCACACATAGCATGCATTATCCATCATCCAATTGTTGTGAATAGAACCAACATTGATCATCAATCATGCTCAAACCTGTAAGCAATGTCAAACAATAGTAAAAACATAAAATAAGCACCAGATCTGATCCTCCAATCTACAAGGGGGTCCCACCTACTAGTATTATATTTAGCTTATAATTAATAGGCTTTAGCAATACTTTGCGGGAAAATCCTCGTTGTGATTTTAATTGTCAACAAACTGGCGACTCCATAGGGAAATTTGTTTTTAACAGATTTAGAGATCAGAACTCATGGTTTCTCAGACCAAGAACAGTAGGTCAAGAAGATATAACCAGGAAGATTATGTAACAGGGGGAATTGAGCGGATTTAATGGAAAAATGACCGGGAATTTGGGAATAACTCATGAAAAATGTTAATTATGAGGGGTTTTACCACTGTGTGCATAATCGTTCAACCAAAATCTTCTCTTCACTTCAAGGAGATAAATTATGGACTTTCTCTCTTAAATTCTTAAATGGATGAAGAAAAGGAAAGAAGAAGCGGGAGATAACCAAAAAAAAATGTTTTTAGACAGTAGTGAAAGAAGATAGAAAATTCAAGTGCTTTCAGGGAAACACCGTAAAAGATTTATTGTTATTGACTAACAATATCTTGTAGGAGTGTCACTATGGAAGAAATGATCCAACATCTTATTCTTGACCAAAATCAATTAAAATATGAAAAAGAAATAAAAATCATAACAGAATTAAAATTGCATAATTTAAAATAACAGAGATAAAATGAGAGAAATGTAAAAGCAACATGAAATGATTAAAATCAGAAAGAAAACATCAAACTATTGTAAAGCCGAAATGAAAAATAGTGATAGAAAATAAAGCAGAGCTAGACTACTAATATATAGAAAATCCAAACAGTGTTATAACTTTTCACGTTGGTTCCACGTAATGTTTCAAGTGAGAATTGTTAGTGTTGTAGGAAAACAATCTCTCCTGTAAATATTTTGGAATGCAAGAATTAATACCCAGGAAAAAGAAATCTTGAAAGGGCCCCACCATAACACTTGAAATTCCTAGGTAATAACCATCCCTTTAATGCATGCAATGAGATCGTCAAGATAAATATGAATACTAATCAATTTGTGAGGAGTTATTTGCATATGCTCTTTAAAAGCGATACTTGCATCAGGTAAGCCAGAAAGCATGTGTTTATAATTTATGGTACCTGAATTAGTGATAAGAGTGGTTTTGTGAGCATATTCCCTTTTTCCCTTGATTTGATTGTAACCAAAAAAAAAAACAAGGGCCTCATTTGTGACCTTACAACCTGTTGCAGAATCATTTCCATATTAGGGGGAGGGAAGGTATTTTTCATAATAGACTAATTGAATGTGTGAAAAATAATGCAGAAGCTAATATGATCAATGGCCTTTGGAACAAGTACCAATTTTGAAACCCATTTAGGGTACTTGACTGGAAAGATGATCTCAACCTTCAAGAAATTTTCCAACTCCCTTAGAATAGTTGCTTTAAATGCAGAGTTAATAGGTCTTTGTTTTTTCCTAACTAGTTTTATGGCTTCCTTGATGGGGATATCATGTTGTATAAGACCAGGATCAAAACCACGAAGTTCCTCAAAAGACCAAGAAAAAACATCTTGAAATCCACCAAGTAGCTTGGAAAAATTCATTTCTTCTTCATCAGAACATTGGGCACCTATTTAAACATTCTTTGGAGACTCAGGTGCCCCAATATTCAAGGAGATGGTTTCACCTACCTTCATTTTTGACTCCTCCTCTTTCTATTTCTCTTTATTTCCTACATCACTCGATGAAAACAAACATTCTAGGGGAGTTAAGCCTTTAGGCATCTTTTCATCTTCTATGGATATAATTTCCTTGGGCTTAAAAGGTTCATTTTGAATGAAAGCACAAATTCTCTCATCATTAGGGAATACCTACCAAGATTCTATATTATTAGGGATATGTGGACGATGTAGAGACTGAAAATCACAATCATTTCTATGTGGCAGAAGTTGTCGAGTAGGAGAGGCTGGAAAAACAGCTAATCGATCAGTCGATTTCAATTCCCTCCTAACATGAGTGATGTTGAAAGATAATAGGTTTGATATAAGTTCCCAAACAGTTTGGGTGCATCGTTTCATCAACTTGTTGCTAGGGGATTAAATCTTGCGTACAAGGTTCATGACAAGCTCGGAGTCCCTAAAAACTAAAAGGTGACCACAACCAATATTATAGGCATTTTAAATACCTAATAATAAAGATTTGAATTCAATGACACTGTTCATGCAAGAAAACTCCAACCTATAAGAAAATTTATGGATTTTTCCTACAAGAGAAATCAAGACAATGGCAGCTCCATTTCCTTCATTTGAGCATGAACCATCAAACTGCATGTGCCACATACCATCTTCTAAATCAATTTGTTCTAAGGGAATGTTATACTCCTTAGCAAAGATGGAATACACCCCTAGTTCCTCTTCGATATAGTTTACATTAGGCTATGGGGCACTCTCTATGTAAGGTGAAATCCTTCCCTCTCTAAGGATTATAATTTTTTTACCATTCCGAGGAATGGATAAATGTGTTCCGTCGAGTGAGAGGTATCCACCCGTTAAAGCTTGCCAATCTCTTCCCAAGATGATTGAGTAATTTCTTACTGGCATATAAATTACTTGAATACTAAGGGTTGTCCTTTTTTCAGGGTGTGTGCACAAAACTAAGGTCACATATTTAATCTCAACTATCGTCATTTGTTGTAGACTATTATAAGAGAGCATTCTTCTGGCATTTTCATTTGTACAAAACAAGCCTAGTTCTTCCATAATAATCTTCGACATCACACTTGGGCCCGAACCACCATCAATGAGGCAACAATGGGTGATCTTATCCATAATCTATATAAAAAGGGGGATTTTTTACAGGGTATCTAAAGTTACGTATACCTACTTTATTTAAAGATGAATCCTCTTCGTTTACCTCTTAAGAGAGGTTGGCTACAACAAAATATTTTCCTTCCATGAATTGTTTCATATGCCTCTGTTGTTCAGGGAGGACAACCATGTCCAGAAGGGTTGCATCTGCTTTGATGTTGGCCAACTGATTTAGGATATTATATTTGGAAGAGGGGAGAGGGGAAGTAATTCGTTGAATCTCAGAAACCTTAGGAACCTGAACAATAGTAGTAGGTGAGGATGAGCCCGGGCTAGAAGAATTGCGGGGAGGATCAAATTTACCTTTGGGAGCATAGGATTTGTTCCTAGTATTGATGATCATGACATCTTTTGGCTCTGTAAAATATAGGACATCAATGGTAGCTAGTCTTTTACCAAAGATCTTATCTCTGGCACTCTTCCTTTCCTCACATGTGGCTTCCTCGTGGTGTTCCTCACAAAATTTATGCCAACTTCGGGGCAAGAGAACCTTAGTCTAAAAATTATTTTCAATTGGATTCCTAAAGAGGGGTGCAGAAGAGGATGACGCTCCAGGGGTGAGAGGGGAGACAATTCATTTTTTATCATACACTATCATTGAAATATCCCTGATCCAGTTGATCAGGATATCTACTACAAAACTAGTAATCTGTCTCACAGATCTGATACACTGGGGGTTTTTGGATGGGTTTTTTCTTCAGATATGATACTCTGGGGGTTTCTGAATGAGTTTTAGTTATGCGCTTGAGATGTTTCATGGTTATCACATGTGCATGTTATATGTTATGGTTTAAATAGTATATATATGGTGCATGCGGAAATAAGGAACATCAACTACCCAATAATATGTAATATTAGATTCAAGCATGGAAATACATTGAAATATTGGAAATAGAGAAGATAGTCATCAGTTAGATCTCATGGATCATCATTGGAATACAAGAAAATAACATAAAAATACCCATGATCAGAAGATAAAGGCATATTTGATGCATGCACGGATAGATCGGCAAAATCAACGGTTCCGGAGAAGCACAGTAACCACTACAAAACTAGAAAACTTGACTTGAAGGCTATACCCATTGGAATGAGCTAGAAATTGTCCCAATAGAAGTGCCCTGGACTCTAGAATGATACTAGTGATTGTCGAATGACATATTTGGTCTCTGATGCTCTGGATCTCATACCCTGGGGGTCTGCACACCTCATGGGCCCTCTGGATTCCACCAACAAAATTGGCTTCTATAAGACTCAAAATGATCACCTCACCAAATGTGAAACTAGGTCGGATGGGTTTCCGTAGATCTGCTATGATGCTCCATCTATGACCCCAACTGCCCTTCCAAAAGAGATGCACCCTAGATGGTTGAATGATGTGCTATGAAGGATTCCACCATCCAAATATGATGGGAAGTGGCTCAATCTATACGCCCTGACAAGATCTCAACTGGTTTGGAAGGAAAATGCAATCTGATCTATGACCTCGTGCAGCTCCACAAACCCTCTATCTGACTTGCGCCCTCACTGGTTGAGTTGTGCAACCTGCAACTAGATACTCCTGAATAGTATGGTGAAATACCTGGATGGTATCTCCAATGGGCTAGGGTGTGTCTCTCAATAATGAAACCTATCAATGGTGGTGGGTTCCTCCATAAATCCACAAAACAATAGAAGTCAAATCTCTTCCTCCTCTGGGAATTCTCCACATCAAATCATAACAATACATAATGAGGAATTAGGTAAAATTCCTCCCTTTATACCCTTCCTGATCTAATTCACCAAGGACCTCACTTAAGCCAGGCTCTTTTCCTCCTAAGGTGAATAATTAATTAATTAAGTCCCCCTTTAGAAACTTTTCCTTCTAATTCTTTGTTTACTTAGGCGTAAGTGACTTTGTTGAAATTACTAAGACAAATGAGAGGGGGGTGAATCAGTTTTTACTGTGCTTAAACAATTTTAATCCAATTAAACCATTTTTAATCTTTCTCTAAGTGACCATCAATATTATACTACATATGGACAACATAAATAATGAGCATCACTCACACATAAGATATACACAGAGAAATATTTTCAGGAGTAAACCCATAAAGGGAGAAAACCTATTCTTCTTCGAAATGATAGGCAGTATTTTAAGTTCTTTACATCATCTATAATTGAGCACCAACTCAATGTGAGGCTACTACCTCTATTTTACAAGCTGCTACTTGTTGAGATCACCAACTCTCTTGTTTCTCTAGCACCCACTAGAAGGAAGCACTGACTCCCTGGTTTCTCTAACACCCACTAGAAGGAAGCACCAACTCCCTGGTTTCTCTAGCACCCACTAGAAGGAAGCAACAAATCCCTAAGTTTTCCAGCACCAACTGGATGGAAGTACCAACTTCCAGTCACACAGACACCAACCTATATAATAGAGAACAACAGTTCTCCCTTGCACCACCCTGTCACCCTAATTTCTCTGGCTGCAACCAGATGGAAGCTACAACCCCCTATGTTCAAGCACCCACTTGAACCTCTGAGGAAAAGAATCCTCCCTAGCACCTACCTATCACCCTTATTACAAATAAATGATTGAATAACCAACAACTCTAATAAATCAATTCTTACCACTTCTTCATTGTTCTGCAATTCTTCTCTGCTACACTATTCTTTTTCTATGTTCACACTTGACTTGACTTGTGGTCTCTTTCTATCTATTCTTTCTTTGTCCTTCTCATGCTTTTTGATATGTGCACATTCTTCTCTCTTCCCCTTTTCTCATATGTTAAAATTTTGTTCCTTATCTTTGAGCTTTCTTCACACTGCGCATACTATATTTTTACCCTTCTATAGTTCAATTCATTTTCCATTCAGAACAACCAACCATGCATAGTCATCTCATATCTTCTTTTATTGACACACCCCCAATAACTGAATCGCCAACTGATCAAGAATCATGTATCAGTTTTGCTAACTGAATCATAACTGATCAATTAAATGTGAGGTGAAATAGTATCCCTTCGATCATATTCGAATTCACCTACACCGTTGGATTACAAGAACAAAAAGTCTTTTGCATTTCGTATTTCGGCAATTCACGATTTTGCATGTCGCGAATTCCTGTTGCGAAGCATATCAACTCTCCAAGTTTTGATCCCCGAAATGGATCCAGATCAATGGTCCACAAAACTTCATAATCTGATCCCTTTTTTTCCCAATCGAATGGTTGACGAGATTTTGATGTTTTTCGCTTCGAGTCTTCGAGACTCACAATAGTCCCTTTCGTCATTTCACAATTTTGCATGTTGAGAATTCCTAAAACTCCATGTTGCGATCCCCGAAACTCCATGTTTCAATTTCGCATTTCACGATTTCGACAATTCTTGTGATGAAATATCTTGATGCTCCATGTCGCAATCCCCGAAACTCTGAAGAAAGAGCTTAGCTGAACTAGCTTCGATCATTTCAACATTTCTCATTTCGACATTTCACGATTTCGCATTTCGACATTTCACGATTTCGCATGTCGCGAGTTCGAGAGGTTAGGGAACCCCATTCCTTTGACTTTCCAGTTAGCAAAGTGATGATCTTTCACCATGTGTCCTATGGCCCCAACGGTCTATATCTTATCATGATTTCGAAACTTCACAGGTCTTCGTTGTGTCTGATCAATGGTCCAGATCAATCCTCAATCTGACGGCTAGGATTATTTCGCGAATTCACTGATTCGGGATTTTGACGTTTCACATTTCACGACTTTGGGACTCTTGTGCTAAAGTGTTTCTACACTTCCAACTCCCGGTATTTGAAATTCCAATTTTCTAGTCTGCGAAACTCTGAAATGGAGTGTGCCTGTTTCGGGATTTTGGCGTTTCGCATTTCAGGACTTCGGGACTCCTGTGGTGAAGTGTTTCTACACTTCCAACTCCCAGTATCCAAAACTCCAATTTTGCATTCTGTGAAACTCCGAAATGGAGTGTGCCTGTTTCAGGATTTAGGCATTTCACATTTTGCGACTTTGAGACTCCTATGGTGAAGTGTTTCTACACTTCCAACTCCTGGTATCCGAAACTCCGATTTCCCAATCTGCGAAACTCCAAAATGGAGTCTTTGACATGCTCTGATCTTTCATATTTCAGGATTTTCTTCCATGCGATCATCATTGTGCTTTTGGTCTTGCCACTTTCTCTTGTTCATCATCGTCAGGATGAGCTTGCCATCAATGACAAACAAATACGCTGCCTTCTGTCTGCCCATAATAAATATGCCAACAATCTCCCCCTTTGGCATTGATGGCAACCTTGAAGAACATCCAACTATAGCATTGTATCATCCTTGAAATTACTGAAGAACATCCAACTATACCATTGTAGCATCCTTGAATGTAGAATCATTGAAATTACTACACTTTCTTCCCCTTTGACATCAATGTCAAAGAAGAAACATGCTCCCCTTGAGTTGTTGCAGTACATACTCCCCATGTCAACTATGAGCAGCTTAAAAATACAACAGATATTCAATAAGTACTCCCCCTGACCAGGTGAATAGATTAGATGAAAGAAGTTATAACCCCCAACTTTTGATGAAGATATCCAAAAGGGGGCGTTGCTAACAGTTTAGTAAAGATATCAACTATTTGTTTTGTGGAAGGAATATAATTCATCTTAACAATTCTGTTTGTAACTTGTTCTCTGAGAAAATGGTATTTTATTGGTATGTTCTTAGATTTTGAATGAAGTACAGGATTCTTAGAGAGACTGATGGAACTGGTGTTATCACAGTGAAGTGGAATGGGATCCGAATAGTTTACCTTCAAATATGCAAGAGTTTGTATCATCCATAAAATCTGAGTTCAACAAGTAGCAACAACAATGTACTCTTCTTCTGTAGTTGATAAGGAAATAGATCCTTGCTTTTTACTAAGCCATGGTACTAATGAGTCACCCAGGAAGAATGCTCCTCCACTGGTGCTTTTTCTCTCATCAACACAGTTTGCCCAATCTGCATTTGAATCAGCAGTTAACTGAAAATTATGATTTCTGGGATACCATAGACCATAAGTCATTGTTCCCTTCAAGTATTTGAATATCCTTGTGACAGCTACCAAATGAATTTGTTTAGGAGCAAACTGATAACGACCTACCATTCCAACAACTTGCATTATATCAGGACATGATGTTGTGATGTACAAAAGAATGCCTATTATAGAGTGATATGTCCTTTGATCAACATTTGGTGAAATATCATCGTTACTGAGCTTGCAACAAACCACCATAGGTGTACTAACAAGAGAGGAATCCTCCATCTGAAATTTCTTCAACATCTCTTTCAAATATTTTTCTTGAGATATAAAAATTCTTGCTGAACTTTTTTTTACTTGTAAGCCAAGAAAATATGATAGTTCTCCTATCATGGACATCTTAAATTCTATTTTCATAGAGTTAGCAAACCACTAGACATATGATTCATTAGTGCAGCCAAAAATAATATCATCTACATAAACCAAAACAACTAGTAAATTATCACCTTCAGACTTAATGTAGAGGTTGTTGTCAACAATACCTTTCTTGAACCCTTTGTCTTGTAAAAATTTGTCCAGTCTATAACACCAAGCTCGTGGTGCTTGTTTCAGTCCATATAAGGCCTTCTTCAGCTTGAAAACATAATTATGATTATCTATCAATGAGAATCCTTTAGGTTGCTCCATATATTCTTCTTCCTCTAGATCTCCATTAAGAAATGTTGACTTAACATCCATCTGATAAACTTTAAAGTTCTTATGACATGAATAAGCAAGAAACATTCTGATGGCTTCCAATCTTGCCACTGGTGCAAAATTTTCATCAAAGTCCTGACCGTCAACTTGTGGATACCCTTTATAGACCAATCTGGCTTTATTTCTAACAACTTGTCCTTTTTCATTCATGTTATTCTTGAACACCCATTTGGAACCTATTACATTCTTATCTTCAGGTCTAGGGACAAGCTCCCAAGTATTGTTCTTCTCAATCTAATCAATCCCTTCATTCATTTCTCTAACCCAATCATCATGTTGGCTGGCTTCATAAAAAAATTTAGGTTTATTCATAGATAAAAAATCAACATGAGATTGTTCTGAGTCTTTAATAAATTTCCTTCTTGTCTTAACTCCTTTATTTATATCTCCAATTATCTGATTTTCAGGATGATTCTTTCTAACAATTTTGAGAGGTGATTTTGCTTCTTTCTGTTGATTTGTGTCATCCTGAGTATTCGTATCTTCATATGATTCATATTCTTCCCTTTCTGATCCTTGGACCTGTTCATCTTCATCTTCAACTATATCTTTTGTGCTCGGTTCAACACTACTTACATTTCTGACTGGGATTTCTTCATCAACTTTTGTGTCTATACAATCAACCAGTTTATGAAGTCTCTTATTGTAACATCTGTACCCTTTACTATTTGTAGCATAACCCAAGAAGATACCTTCATCATCCTTGTCATCATATTTGTCAATATTTTCATCATTGTTCTTGATATAACATTTACTCCCAAAGACTTTAAAATGCTTGATTGAAGCAAGTCTTCCAAACCATAGTTCATAAGGAGTCTTGTCACTGTGTGGCCTGAGATGAGCTTTGTTAAGGATATGAACAGCTTTATGAATTGCTTCTACCCAATATGTCTGAGGTATGTTCCTTTCATTCATCATTGATTTTTCCATTTGTTGTATTGATCTATTCTTCCTCTCAACAACTCCATTTTGCTGTGGAGTCCTTGGAATTGTGTGCTCTCTTTTGATCCCATGTTTATCGTAGAACTCTTTGAAGTTCCATGAACTAAACTCTCCTCCTCTATCAAACCTTACTTCCTTTAATATTTTTCCTGTTAGATTCTCAGTCAAAGCCTTAAACACTTTGAATTTTTCAAATGCTTCAGATTTTTCCTTCAAAAAGGCAACCCATGTTAGTCTAGAATAATCATCAATAATCAACATAAAATAATTTTCTTTTCCTATACCTTCTTTCCTTTATGGTCCACATAAATCCATATGTACTAACTGGAGAGGTTTTTCTGTTGAAGGAAAGTTTTTAGATTTGAACTGAGTGTGAGTAAGCTTTCCTATCTGATAGGGTTTACAAACAGATTTATATGGCTTTGATATCTTCAGAACATATTTTATTGCCCCATTGTTTCTGAGCTTGATTATATGATCAAAATTTAGATGTCCAAGTCTCTTATGCCATAACCAACTTTCATCATACTTCCTTAAGTGGAATTCTTCTTTTTCTTCTTTTAACACATAGACATTGTTTTATGTTCTTATCCCTTTTGCAACTAGTTGTCATGAATTCACAGACTTTATTATACAGTATTTAGAGGTAAAAATGACTTCACATCCTCGGTCACAGACTTGACTGACACTAAGCAGATTATGTTTCAGAACTTCTACAAATAGCACATCTTGAGCTTTCCCTTTGCCATTACTCAAACTTACCATTCCTTTACCTTTTATTTTTCCTGGTGCATCATTTCCAAAAGTTACATTCCCTGATTTGCTTTCACTTAGAGTTAGAAACTTAATTTTGTCTCCAGTCATATGTTTGGAACATCCATTGTCAGTATACCAGGGATTCTTTTGTCTTTGGGCTGATAACACTAGTCCACACTTGTCATCTTCTTTCTTCTTCCAAACCTTGACATTTTCAGTAGTGGGGATCAAATCTGGCTTGTAATTCCTTAAGCGACAATCTGCAGCATTAAAATGGTAGTTGTAACATTCTGGTTCACTGAATAATAGATCATAACGATTGTTATGCTCATAAATGTTGTTGTGTTTCACCTGTGTCCTTCTCCCACTCATCACATGATTTATAGTCTGTGATTGTTTGTTGCTTGGCTGTCTCAATATTTGTAGTGGAAGATAATTATTCCTTGAAAAACTTGATTTCTCATATCTAAATCTTAAAGAACAGTTTATAGCTTTGTGACCAAAATTAGAGCAGAAAAATCAATAACCATAGAAAAAATCTTTGTACCTTGAAAAAGTATGTCTTCTTTGAGGAGGTTGATTTCTTTCATGTCGATAATCTCTCTGATCTACGGATTCAGTTTTGGTACTTTTTCTTTCATTCCTTCTTGGTGGCTGATTTTCCTTCTTTGTTTTTGCAGAGTGACTGTTGTCAATGTTTGAGGATTTGAAAAACTTGATAGGTTATGTATTACTTGAATGATCACTACTTGATCCTTCTTCATACCCCAATCCAGCTTTCAACTTTGGGCTTTGCTGATTTAGAATGGAGGTTAATCCTTCTGAGGCTTTAATACTTGGCATATTTTGGTTATACAATCCCTTAAACTTCTCCATTTCTTTTCTGGTTTTTACTATCTCTTCTTCTAAGGCTTCACACCTCTCTTTCTTCTCTGACAATTGTTGTTTCATTATGTCTTCTATTTTCTCTGCCTCTTCTAATTCCACTTTCAGCAGGGAAAATTCTTCATAAGGCTGTTTACTATCTTTCTCGAACTGTATCAACAATTGTTTTTGCTTTCTGTTCTTAATTATGAGTCTGTCAATCTCTTCCAGTGCACTAATCAGTTCTCCTTCCATATCAACCACAACTTCTTCATCATTATCATCACTGCCTGTGTTTTTATTATCATAATACTCTTTGTCCATAAGCATGAATTCATTTACCTTATCTTCATAGGAAGAGTCACTATCGATGTCTTCTGAGGAATTGTCATTATTTGCACACAAACTTTTCTTCTTACTATATTTATTGAATTTGTACTTCTTTTCATCATCAGAGTTCTGGTCCTTTTTCTGATGGGGACACTTAGATGCAAAATGACCTATCTTACCACAGTTAAAGAATTTGAAGGGAAACTTGCCTTGATATTTTACTGATCCTTTCTTTAACCTTCTCACAATTTTTGCCTCAATATCATCTAATTTTGAATCAGTATTCTTGTCTGCTTTAAACAATGCTTCTCTAGTAATGGATTTATCTTTGCTAATTCTCAATTCATATGCAGTTAAAGTTCCTAGAAGTTGATCAATGGACAAAGTTTTAAGATCATTTAGTTCTTCTATTGCAGAGACTTTTGGATTAAATTTATCAAGCAGAGATCTCAAAATCTTCTGAACTAAGAGTGATTCTTCAAACTTCTCACCAAGACCCTTCATGGCATTCACAAGTTCTTCAACTCTTAAAAAATACTTGCTAACTGTTTCATCTTCATTCATCTTTAGTTGTTCAAACTTCAACCTAAATGTTTGAATTTTGACATCTTTTACTTTCTCATTTCCTTCGTAGCTACTAATAAGTTTATCCCACATTTCTTTGGCAGTTTGAAGATGCATCACCTTTACAAACTCGGGTTCTACAAGTCCATTCAAAATAGCATTCATTCCCTTAGAATTAAAGCTAAATTCTAACTTATCATCCTTGGAAGATAGCACAACAGGATTTATGTATCCAGTCTCTACTACATCCCAAACATCATCACCTAAGGCCATTAGGTATGTTCTGATTCTAACATTCCAAAAGGAAAAATTTGTTCCATCAAATAGAGGAGGATTATTGGATGAAGTCCCTTCATGACTTGTCATGTTTAAGCTTGCATATCTACCTTTAAATAAAAGGAACCCACTCTGATACCAATTGTTGAAATTACTAAGAAAAATGAGAGGGGGGGTGAATCAGTTGTTACTGTGTTTAAACAATTTTAATTCAATTAAACCGTTTTTAATCTTTCTCCAAGTGACCATCAATATTATACTACATATGGACAACATAAATAATGAGAATCATTCACACATAGGATATACATAGAGAAAGATTTTCAGGAGGAAACCTATAAAGGGAGAAAACCTCTTCTTCTTCAAAATGATAGGCAGTCTTTTAAGTTCCGTACATCATCTATAATTGAGCACCAACTCAATGTGAGGCTACTACCTCTGTTTTACAAGCTGCTACTTGTTGAGATCACCAACTCTCTTGTTTCTCTAGCACCCACTAGAAGGAAGCACCGACTCCTTGGTTTCTCTAGCACCCACCAGAAGGAAGCACCAACTCCCTGGTTTCTCTAGCACCCACTAGAAGGAAGCAACAAATCCCTAAGTGTTCCAGCACCAAATGGATGGAAGTACCAACTTTCAGTCACACAGGCACCAACTTGTATAATAGAGAACAACAGTTCTCCCTTGCACCACCCTGCCACCCTGGTTTCTCTGGCTGCACCTAGATGGAAGCTACAACCCCCTTTGTTCAAGAACCCACTTGAACCTCTGAGGACAACGGTCCTCCCTAGCACCTCCCTACCACCCTTATTACAAATAAATGATTGAATAACCAACAACTCTGATAATTCAATTCTTACCACTTCTTCATTGTTCTGCAATTATTCTCTACTACACTATTCTTCTGCTCTGTTCACACTTGGATTGACTTACTGTCTCTTTCTATCTGTTCTTTTTCTGTCCTTCTCATGATTTTTGATATGTGCACATTCTGTTCTCTTCCCCTTTTCTCTTTTGTTTAGCTTCTGTTCCTTATCTCCGAGATTTCTTCACACTACGCATACTGTAGTTTTACCTTTCTACAGTTCAACTCATTTTTCAGTCAGAACAACCAACCATGCATAGTCATCTAATATCTTCTTTTATTCACACACCCTCAGTAACTAAATCGCCAACCGACCAAGAATCATTAATCATTTTTGATAACTGAATCATAATTGATCAATTAATTGTGAGGTGAAACAGTAGCCCTTCGATCATATTTGAATTCACCTACACCATTGCATTACAAGGAACAAAAAGTCTTTCACATTTCGTATTTCAGCAATTCACGATTTCGCATGTCGCGAGTTCCTATTGCGAAGCATCTTGACTCTCCAAGTTTCAATCCCCGAAATGGATCTAGATCAAAGGTCCAAAAAACTTCATAATTTGATCCCTTATTTTCCCAATTGAATGACTGACGGGATTTCAACGTTTTTCCCTTCGATTCTTCGAGACTCACAATAGTCCCTTTTGGCATTTCATGATTTTGCATGTTCTGAATTCCTAAAACTCCATGTTGCGATCCCGGAAACTCCATGATGCAATTTCGCATTTCAGCATTTTGTGATTTCGGCAATTCTTGTGATGAGATATCTTTATGGTCCATGTCACAATCCATGAAACTCCGAAGGAGCTTAGGTGGACTAGATTCCATCATTTCGACATTTCTCATTTCGGCATTTCATGATTTTGCATTCAACATTTCGCGATTTCGCATGTCCCAAGTTTGAGAGGTTAGGGAACCCCATTCCTTTGACTTTCCAGTCGAAGAAATGACGATCTTTCGCCATGTGTCCTAGGGCCCCAATGGTCCAGATCTTATCATGATTTTGAAACTTCACGGGTCTTCATCATGTCTGATCAATGGTCCAGATCATTCCTCGATCCGACGGCTAGGATTATTTCGTGAATTCACTGAATCGGGCTTTCGGTGTTTCGCATTTTGCAACTTCGAGACTCCTGTGGTGAAGTGTTTATACACTTCCAACTCTCGGTATCTGAAACTCCAATTTTTCGATCTGAAAAAATATGAAATGGAGTGTTCCTATTTAAGAATTTCGGCGTTTTTCATTTCACGACTTCAGGACTCCTATGGTGAAGTACTTCTACACTTCCAACTCCCGGTATCTGAAACTCCAATTTTCCATTCTGCGAAACTCGAAAATGGAGTGTGCCTATTTCAGGATTTAGGTGATTCACATTTCACGACTTCAAGACTCCTGTGGTGAAGTGTTTCTACACTTCCAACTACCAGTATCCAAAACTCCAATTTCCCAGTCTGCGAAACTCCGAAATGGATTCTTTGAAATGCTTTTATCTTTCACATTTCGGGATTTTCTGCCATGCAATCATCGTTGCATTGTTGGTCTTTCCACTTTCTCTTGTTCATCATCGTTGAGCTAAGCTTTCCATAAATGACAAACAAATACGCTTCCTTCTGTTTTCCCATAATAAATATGGCAACAAACTTTTCCTATGATTTTGTCTTAATTCATCTTTTAGCCACCAAATCACCCTTATTTCTCCATTTTGTTCCTTTCTTGTGCTTGACTATAGTCTACAGGAGAAAATAGACTACTAAGTCACTCCTTGCTAGCCTACTCTTGGGAACGAGACATCATGGTCCTCCCTTCCTGAGATTGCTTGTCCTCAAGCAACATCAATCCTGGGTGCTGCAAAATATGCTCTCCCTCCCATGTGGCATCCTCCACTGGAAGACCCCTCCATTTAAACAAGCACTCCCTGATGAACTTGCTCCTCAATATATTCTCTCTCTACTCTATTACCTCCTCCGGCACTAGATCCAACTAGCCCTCCTCATCAAAGGGTGGAAAATCCTCTAAAATAATAATCTGTTGTCCCACGACCATTTTAAGGCAAGAGACGTGAAAGATGTTATGAATCTTGCTACCCTCTGGTAGCTCTATCTCGTATGACACCTCGTCTATCCTTTTGATGACTCTGTATGGCTCGTAAAACTTTGGTTTCAGATTCTCTTCTCCACTCCTCTTCAAGGAGGACTGTCTGTATGGTTGTAATCACATAAAAACCAAATCCCCTACCTCAAAAATGTGCTCGACTCTGTGCTGGTATTCATATATATTCTGCTAGTTTTGAGTCAACTACAAGTTCTCCCTCACTGACTGTAGAATCCTTTGACTCTCCTCCACCTAGTCTTTGGCCCCTGGGACCCTGTTGTCCCCAAACACAGTCTACACAATTGAGGGTGCATTATATCCATACAATTCCCTGAACAGTGACATCCTGATCCACTTTCAGACCCACTTTTGTTGTCTCTCACTGAGGTCTTTCTGATCTAGGAAATACTTGAGACTGTTATGATCAGTCTTTACTACAAATCTGTTGCCTACCATATACTGCTTGAATTTGGTTAAGGCATGCATGATCACTAACATTTCCTTTTCATAAACATGATAGAGTTTCTCTGAATTGTTGAGCTTCTTGCTCTCAAACACAATGGGGTGGCCCCCCTGCATCAAAACTGCTTCAATACCCACGCCCGATGCGTCGCACTCTAAGACAAATGGTTGCAAGAATTTTGGAAGGGCTAGAACAGGGCATGTGCTCATAACCTCCTTCATTTTGTCAAATGTATGTTGTGACTCCTCTGTCCAATGAAAATCACCCTTCTTGGTCAAGTCTGTTAGTGATGCTCCCAACTATGAAATTCCCTTGACAAACCGCCTATAGTAACTGCATAACCCAAAGAATCATTTTAGCTCCATGAGGTTCTTAGGCGTTGGCCAATCCAAAATGGACCTAATCTTTTCCTGATGAAATTGTAGTCCCTGCTCACTAATGATATGCCCCAAGTACAATAGTTCTCTCATTCCAAATTCACATTTGGATTCCTTGGCATATAATGACTATTCCTACATAATGTCCAAGACCTCCCCCAAATGTGCCAAATGCTCATCCCATGTATTGTTGTAGATCAGAATATCATCGAAGAATACCAAAAGGTACTTCCTCAACTATCCTCTAAATATTTGGTTCATGCAAGACTGGAAAGTGGTTGGTGCATTGGTCAATCCAAATGGCATGGCCAAGAACTCAAAGCATCTGAAATGGCACCGGAATGATGTCTTCTCAATTTCCTGCTCCCTGATGTTGATTTGATGGTATCCTAACTGTAGATCAATCTTAGTGAAGAAGACTTCCCCATGTAACTCATCCATTATCTCATCTATGTGTGGAATGGGGTACTGATTCTTGATCGTTTTCTTGTTGAGCGCTTTGTAATCAATGCACATACATAACATGCCATCCTTCTTCAGTACTAGAACAACTGAAGATGCAAAAGGACTCATGATGGGCCTGATCTGCCCCATGTTGGAAATATTGTTATTGATGTCAACAGTCGTTGTGATGATCTATTGTTAATGATGAATAACCATAGCTGATATTGTCATTGATGTCAACATTCAATGTGATGATCTATTGTTAAATGAAAAATGAGATTGTCAACAATATATCAGTTAAGAAAGAGATGTCAAACAGTGTGCATAGGTTGAAAGAGCGAATAGGAGAAGCGAATAATCAAAAGATCAAAAACTTAGAAGGAACAACACATTGCACAGAGGGGAAATCTATGACTATTGTTGATCATGATAGGATCAACAATGATTCAATGATCAAAATTTCTAAAGGAAGAATGGATTGTAGAGATGTTGTCGGGATCAATGAAAATATTGAACAGTTGATCAGTTCGCAGAAAATGCGAGAAGCCTCAGCAGCTATCTGATCATAATGAGAAGCTCATCAACCATCCGATCAAGAGTTTGACCATGTTGATTGTCTGATACAATGCACATCGTTCATTTGAGTGATCATGGGCTTGAGGACCATTGAAATATCGTGGTCATTGATCTGTTTCAAGAATACCCGTCAGTCATCGGATCTAGTGGAGCTGCAAGGAGGATAAGCCCAGGAGTTAGTTAACACTCCAAAGTAGAAAAATGATATGATCTTTTGGATCAAGAGGACACGTGGCAAGTAATTGGAATTCCGTTGACTCACAAATGAGGAAAGTCAAAGACAGTGTTGCATGAACTCGTGAAACGCGAAAACATGATATGATCTGGACCATTGGATCATGAAGGGTCATGGACCATTGATCCAACCTAAGTGGATATCGGAATATCGGATATCGAGAAATTAGGAGTCTGAAGAAGGGAGGTTCTCTAACCCCTGACATTGTGAAATGCGAAGTCCTGATTAGATCCAGACCATTGGATTGAGGAAATTTGTCGACCATTGATCTACTTTGAGAGCATCAGTAGCCGTCAAATTAAACTCGATTCCCATCAGTCGTCAGATCATCTCAATGTGGAAGGATAGGATAAGTGACGTAAATAGGTTGTGTTATCACACAGTTTGTAGGAAGGTTTTAGTTTATCTTGAGTCAAGGCTTCAAACTGGCGTAACAGGAGCTTCCCCACCCACTGTCACCTCGATGGGGAGCTCTTTCTATTTAGGATGGCTCATCCAAGGGAGACGTCCCTATGTAATCTAGTTTTCTGAAGGGCTAAAGGTTTAAAGGATCAAGGTAAGAGATTCCCTTTCACAGATTACTGCCAAAGATGAGATAGTCAAGAAGAATATGTTCCACTGGAGGGCACCTATTTGCGAGACAAGACAAATAAATATAGAATGTGCTGCAGTGGTTAGTACTTCAAATTATCAATGACTATCTTTAAATGTATATGAGCAATGATCAAATGCAATTATTGACGAAGTCAATGATTACTAATAAAAGAAAAATGGATTGTATCACTTCTTCAATAAATACAAAGAGACAAAGGCATTCAATGTATACAATAAATCTCAATTATATCACAATGCACTATAAATCTGCTCAATATATATAATGTTGTTGCGTCACAATGCATAAATGAGGGTGACGTCAGCCCTATTATAGGTCAAAATTGAAAGACAATGAGTGAACGTTTTCTTTAATAGGCTTGCAAATGTAATTAGTGACTCAAGGTCTATCCAAAGAGGTGATAATTGTCACAATGTCTCAAGCCAAACAAGATATCAAAGCAATGTGATGTCACCTAGAACGTTTCTGCTACAATTATGACGTCATCCCTAAATCAGATTGGTTAGAGAGGCCAAAAGGCAACGTTTTGCAATTTTAACCAAAGACAATATTCAAGACCTTTATGGTTGCTAAGAGGAGACCTAGCCGCAACTTTTAGTGTAAGCAAGAGTTCCAAAGGCTAGGACGTCACCTCTAGGGTTAGGGTTAGTAAATTAGCTAGGGTTAGACGTTAGGTTAGTTAGGGTTTCAAATAAAAAGTGTTTTGAAAGAGATTTTAAGCACAAACAAGCTCAAAGGTATTTCTAGACTAGTGCCTTGGGTTAATGGAGTCAATTGGAGTGAAACTAATGGCTTGGAAAGACTTAAACTCAAGGACAAGAGGGTTTAGGGTTTAATGGTGTTGCTATGGCAAGGCCACCAAACTAAAACCCTAAGAAGAGAAGGCTTACTTGGGTGTAGCTAAGGCTAGGCCTAATGCTTCCTCTTCTTTCCTTAAGACTCCTTTGGCAAAACAGCTAGCTTGTAAACACAAACCTATGGCTGAAAAGTGTTGTTTAGAAGACAAGGCTTTTCAAACCCTAGAAGCAAACCCTAGGTGTAAACTAAATTAGGCCTAGGACGCCTTCTTTCTTCAATTTGTGCTCAAAGCTAACTCAAGAAAAGAGAAAATCTAGTGTAGCTATGGCTAGGCTAAACCTTCTCAAATCAAATGGCTA
>ML788429.1:679268-699507 GCA_009831015.1 Picea engelmannii
GAGACCCCCCTTCCTTTGGCCATGCAACCAAAGGTCACTGCCTTGGTTTGGTGACCAGATAGTGGCAATGTCATACCGCTAAATACCTATGAACATAATGGGTCGGCTCGTGATGAGACCTCCCATCCTCTTGGTTAGGTCTTTCATTTATTTATTTATCATTTTCTTAGGGTCCCTTAGTTTCTTATCGAGAGGATTTTTATTGCCTTCTCGGGGATCCCCTGGGCGAAGCATCTCTAGGTTTTCTTTTCATATGGATTTTATCTTTTACCAGCTGCTTTTACCCCCTGGGCCTTTATCCCCTTCTTCCCACAAGACAAGATGTACCCTGGAAGGTCATCCTAATGGCCAGACTGGGGGAATGGGATGGATGAGCGGGGTATAAGATGGAAAAGTGATATGATGGTGGGAGCGGACGATGGCTCTACAAACCCCCCTTGGTGGCTAACCAAAACCCATGAATACCGGCTTGCTAAGTTGCCCCATCAATCACCCCAACAGTGGTCAAGTGGATTAGTGTAAGATCCAAGCAGTCATCTGAAATGAAAGAAACCTAATGCATATATAAGAAGGTTATAATGATCAAATATGACACATACCATGATACCTCGGACCAATTACCTCATGGAACAAGATCCCTCTCTGATGCAAGACCAGGCCGGTAGTGATGGAGGCTGGTACTACTGACAAGACAAGTCTGGCTGAGAAGAAGAAAGATGGGCCCTCAAGGGCCATGCTCAAGTCGATCCGCTCTCATACTCCATGTCTGGGATCATGTGGGCCTCGAGACATGATCTCCTAGTTATCCCATGATATCGGGGATAACAGGTTGTGAGTTCAAAGTGTTGAAACCACGTCAGTCATCGGATCATCGAGGCTATGGACCATTGATCTATCATGAAGCATTTTCAGAGTTTCACGGTCTTCGAGCGAGGCAACTTATATCAGGAGTTCGTGATATGAGAAATCGTGACGCACTCCTCTGGCTTGGCCCCTGGTCACATATAGTGGTCATGAGAAGGGAAGGAGCTAGTGCATCTAAGCTCTATTTCGGCAATCACAACATGGAGTGTCGAGACCCTTCATCACAAGAACACCAAAATCCCAGCAACCATCCATCTCAATGCCTGATCAAGTCTTGCACATTAGATTAAGGAAAGTAAGAATCAGTTTAAAGTTTAAAGTAGACCATTGATCTGTCTCCACTAAATAGACGTGAACCGTATGATCATATTGGTGATATCATAATTAGGATTTTTGAGTTGTTGGAGGTCATTGAGACTCAAAGGGAAAAACACCAAAATTTTGATAATCGTCCATCTCAGTGGGTAATATGAATCATCCAATTGTTTCGGTGATATCGTGATCGTGATTTTTGTAATATTGGAAGTCATGATGACTCGAAGGTAAAAGTGTCGAAATCCCGCCAGCCGTCCATCTCGTCAGGAGATTGAATCGTGACCATTGGAAAGATAAACGCTCAGGAGTGTGTCTCACCTAAACGTGAGGTCACCGCCATTGGTCATATGGTAAAGAGGTTTGACAATGCAGATTGTAATGCATTTCTGAAATTGCTAAGCCTGTGGTTCTATGCCATCGGTCATATGACATAAGAAGTTTAAAAAAAAAAAATTGTTATACATAGCTATATTCTATAAGTCTGTGGTTCTATAATGCACGGTCATATGTGATGGTTTGAAGGAAGAGCCTTCACGTAATCGAGTCTCTGTAAATATAACAGATATTAGGGATCGAGTATAATGGATTAAGTTGATCCATGACTATGATCAATTTATCACAAAAATGAATTGATACATAGTCATGATTAAAAGAGAGTTAAATCATGAAAAACATGAATAATGAATAAAAAAGAATAATGATATTAATTAAAGTTTAGATTATCATTTTAAATGAAAAGATACAATGGTTCAAATAAAGGGACATGATGTTTTAAATTTCACACATGTTTGAAGATTATATAAATGAGAAAAAGTGGTGAGAAGAATGTGTCTATGTGGTTCACATTAGAAGATCTAAAATAGGAGCAGAGTCCAAGATGAGGAACTCTTCGTTCTAAGGTGCTTGTCAATGTCTAATTGAAGATCAAGAAAAAAAGAAGTCAAAGAAGCAGTTATGCAATCGAGAACTTGATAAAGAATACCATACAAGTAGTGGCTGCAACAGACAAGTAGAAAGTACAACAATGGTTGCATGAGTCAAATTCGATGAAGAGAAGAAGAGATTAAATTCCATTATAAACTAAGGGTGGTTTCGTGGTGAAAGGGAAGGTTGGATCTGTCACACACCCACTACGTCATAATAAAATTTTCGCTTTTAGTCAGGGGACAGAATCCCTGAAGTCCTACAGGGGCCTAGTGTAGGCTAGTTCTTCCCTGTTCAACTCCCTGTGATCATGGGTTAGGACCACAGGCCAAACAAACCAGGTGCCTTTTTGTCTTTCGTGACTCAGCGATATGAGTGAGTCCAATCTTAAAGGTAGAATAGCGAGGGGGCTCCAGAATGAAACCTTGGCCATAGATCTAGGCACGCAAATTCTAGCCGTCCAGATCTACTTGTCGCTTAACGACAAAGCACTAGCTCCCTTTCTTTAGTCCCTATCTCGATAGGACCACATACGTGCCTAAATTCAAGCGTCTTTCACAACTCGTGACTTCGCGATTCGTGAGTCGAAGACCCTCGAATTTTCTTCACCAATCGTTGATAACCGCGATTCCGATATGGTATGGCCCCTCATTATTAGCGCTCTCCATGCATCACCACCAGCTAGAGCTAACTACTAGCCTTGCTCGCAACTTGCAAGTCCATGAGTTGAAAGGTTGATTTTTTGGGCCCTTCTTTTACAAAACCCTGAGACGTGAAAGTCAGACAAGGTTTGACTCCTTCCAAGCTTCTCAGAACTCACAACTTCATGACTTGAGTTGTTGTGCCTTTGTGCTCCTTTCTTACGAGAACCCAAGGTACGAGAAGTCAACAGGATGTTGAGTCCCATTTCAAATGACACATGTCCACCACCTGTCACCACTTCTCCCTCTCTCTGGGAATATTATCGTTATACCACCTATCAACCACGTGGGTTCCACCAAGAGGACGTGCCACATGTTGCACAAGCTCTCGCAACTCGCAAGCTCGAGACTTCTACATTCAAAACTGATTCCCCTCAACCTCTGAGACCTCGATATGCAATATGGCGAGGAGGTCCTGACTCAATGGTTGCTCCTACTTCTCGCTATTCGGGATTTCGCAACTCCAAGAATTTGGTCTTCCACCTCCAAACTCATGAATTCCGATACGTGATGTATCGAGACGTTAGATCCCACATCTGTCCTTCCTCTTTGATCAACGACCCAGATTACATCATGATCTCGTGACTCGGGACTTCGTGACTCCAAGAGCCTATTTTTCCACCTCCAAACTCGCAAATCCCCAATACGCGAAATGGTCATATCTCTGCCACCTGTCCTACAACATGGATGGTCCCGATGTCTTTGGGAATTTCGGGGCGTAGTTGAGTTCACTCTCCCGCCTAAATAAAGGTTAAGATCGATGAGTTATAGAGCTCCGATGGGTCCCTGGGATCTACAGTCCAGGATCCCATCCCTATCTCACGACTCGGGACTTCGTGACTCCAAGAGCCTGGTCTTCCACCTCCAAACTCCCAAATCCATGATACGTGAAATGGTCAGATCTTTGCCACCTGTCCTCCAACATGGATGGTCTCGATGTCTTCGGGACTTTTGGGATGTAGTCAAGTTCACTCTCCCGCCTAAGTAAAGGTTAATATCGATGGCTTATAGAGCTATGATGGGTCCCTGGGATCTATGGTCCAGGATCCCATCACTATCTCGCAACTTGGGACTTCATGACTCCAAGAGCCTGGTCTTCCACCTCCAAACTCCTGAATCCCTGATACGCAAAATGGTCAGATCTCTGCCACCTGTCCTCCAACATGGATGGTCCCAATGTCTTTGGGACTTTTGGGATGTAGTCGAGTTCACTCTCCCGTCTAAGTAAAGGTTAAGATCGATGGCTTATAGAGCTCTGATGGGTCCTTGGGATCTACGGTCCAAGATCCCATCGCTATTTGCGAAGGCTGAAAGGGAAAGGTGTTAACGCCTGCGCTCCTTCTCTAGATCCGTTGGTGTTGACAGGCTTGGGATATTCTCGAAAGGATTCTAACCATTCATTTACCAAGAGATAGGGTATTTTCTTTCTATATTTGAACTTGCTATCCCTTCTGAGCTCGAATCACGAAGTTCAAACTCTCAGAGCTTCAGGCTCCCATGACCCTGAGGCCTTAGAAAGCTACTCTTTCCTGCATAAAGGTTCCAGACTTGGATTGCATGAACCCTCATATGGTTCTCGAGCAATTATCCCTGATCTTAATCGAGCCTCTGGTAAGGTTCATTACAGTTACAAGGTTTATGGGGTAATTCGTGGAAAAGAGTAATCTCAAGGGGCCCTCCCAGAATATTACGAGAAGCTAAGAAAACAAAATGATTCTCGGTGGAGTGAACTCATGTCCCAGACTTAATCATTTGTGTAGAAAACAACTATGGCATGTAAGCATACACATGCATCCATTCTATAAAATCAATTCTTAGGTAAACACTTCTATTCAGAACTATTTACAAGCACATAAAACTGAACATGCGATTATGGCATTCACTTCAAATAACACTTATCAGAAATAACACCAGAGGTGATGCAACTGCTGAGAGGGGTGCTAGTTTCCACCCAACCGTAGGCTCAACGAATCCCAACGGATTTACCACTAGCCACCCCCAAGCTGAGACCACGATGTTGTGAGACTACGTCTCAGTTTGCCAGTGACCAAGAATGAGGGTTGCTCTCCCCATTCTCTGCTATCACTCACTCTGCATATCTCCATATTTCTTCCTCCTTCCCTCGCGTCTGCCCCCTCCACACTTCTTCCTTATGCCTTTTCCTCTTGCGAGGTTGTGTGTGGTGCAATTTCCCTCATGGTGGTCAGGCCCGAGGCTCCTACGGATGGGCGGTTCACTTCCCCCATCCCTCATTAATTCCTAAGGAGCCATCTACCTACCAACCTACGAGTACTTTATTTCAGGACAGCGAGCCGCTCTTGGTTCTCTGGGCCAGTGAAGTCCAAATATGGTATTGGTTTCGGTGGAAGTTAATGCCACCTTTCCAGGTGCCTTCCACCACCTTTCTTTAGCCATCATGGTCTCTTTTTCAGCACCTTCCCCTCTCAGTAGTCCTAATATATATATATATATATATATATATATATATATATTTATGTTATTATTTACATTCATCGACCTTTTCCACAAGGTCCATTCACATCACACATTCACATTTTTTAGTTTGCCACAGTTCTTGGCCAGTATAGTTATTTTTTTACAGACTGGGGGAAACAGGGTGTTACAATTCCCTCCCCCTTAAAGGAACATCGTCCTTGATGTTCTTATCTATCAACATGACATGCATGTACAGAAGTAAACAAAATTGGATATGCCTATCTCATGGCATCCTCCATTTCCCGTGTAGCCTCATCTGTGCCAAAATGTTTCCACTGCACCTTGAATTGTGCAATGGTTCAGTCTGGAGCGGGGTTTCCTTTCTGTCCAGTATGCATTGGGGTTCTGGTAGAAATTCTCCCTCCAGTTCCACCTGAATCACAGACCAATCAATTATATGGTTAGCATCATGTACATATTTCTTCAATAATGAAACATGGAAAACATTATGTGCTTTGACTGTGGGAGGAAATTCTAGCCTAAAGGCTACAGGTCCCACTCTATCTAGAACCTCAAAGGGTCCACAATACCGAGGTGACAACTTGGCACAAGCTCCCATTTTTAGGGAACTCTTCCTGGGCCTAACTCTAAGATATACGTGGTCTCCCGTATTGAACTCTCTTGGAGTTCTCTTTTGGTCGGCATAACTTTTCTGTCGGTTCTAAGCGACTTTCAGTTTTTTTTTTATCTGAGTCACCTGTTGTTCCATTTATTTCAACATGTTGGGTCCAAAAGAAATCTTGTTTATGGGATTACTCTATCTGAATGGAGTGTTACATGGTCTACCATAGAGGACTTTGAAGGGACTCATCTTTAAGGATGCTTGGTAGCCATTGTTGTAGGCGAATTCTACCAGTGGTAGGTAGTCTTCCCACTTCTTGGGTTGATGCACTGCATGCATCCTTAACATATCTTCTAGTATTTGATTCACTCTTTTTGTCTATCCGTTGGTTTGAGGGTGATAGGCGGTACTAAACAACAACTTGGTCTCTAAACCAGCCATCAGTGATTTCCAAAAGTTGGAAGTAAATTTCATGTCTCTGTCAGACACGATCTCTTTCGACATACCATGCAGTCTGAATATCTCTTTCATGAATACCTGGATGATATTGATTGCCTTACAGGTCGACTTAATGGGGATGAAGTGAGTAGACTTTCTCAATTTATCCACCACTACCATAATGGCATCATTCTGTTTGGTTGAGGTTGGTAATCCAGTGATGAAATCCATGGAGATGGTTTCCCATTTCCATTCTGGGATTGGTAACGGTTGCAATAATCTTGCTCGGTGTCGATGTTCTTATTTAACCTGTTGGAACTCTATGCATTTGGCTAAGTACTCAGCTATGTCTGTCTTCAATCCAGGCCAATAAAATTGTTTTCTGGTGGCATTGATCATCTTCTGGTATCCTAGATGACCAGTATAGGGTCTTTTATGTAGTTCATCCATAATGAACCTCTTCAAGTCGTCACACACTGGAATATAAAGTATGTTTCTGTAAGTGAGCAGACCTCCTCCGGTCATCTGATAGCCTTCATATTTTACTCTGGCGGGTTCTTGTTGTAGGTACATGGTCACGATCTGAATGAAGGGATCTGTTTCTTGTGCATTTTTTATTCTTTCCTTGTCATTTGTTTCACAGGTGCTCACCGCTGCCAGGTGAATTGTTTTCATACTTCTGCTAAGGGCATCAGCCACCCTATTTTCCTTTCCTTTAATGTGTTTGATTTCGAAATCAAATTCACTAAGGATGGCCATCCACCTATCTTTCCTGGCATTGAGCTTTGGTTGATCAAACAGGTATCACAATCCGCAGTGATCTATCATAAGTACAAACTTTCTTCCTAGGAGGTAATGCCTCCACATTTTCAAGGCATGCACTATGGCATCTAGTTCTAGATCATGGGTCACATAGTTGACTTCATGCTCATTCAATTTTTGGGATTCATATCTGATCACACTTCCTTCCTGCATAAGAAATCCTCCAAGCAATTCCTTACAATCATCTGTGCACACGAGGAAGTCAGATTATGGATCGACGATCTTCAACACGGGCGCATGGGTCAGTAGATGTTTCAGGGTTTGAAATATTTCTTCACATTTCTGTGTCCACGGGAATTTTGTCCCCTTCTTTTGGATGGCAGTGATTGGACAACCAATCTTGGAGAATCCTTTTATAAATCTCCTATAGTATCCTACTAATCCCATAAAGGATCTGATGTCTGAAACATCCTTTGGGGTAGGCCATTCCATGATAGACCTGATTTTGTCAGGGTCTATCGCTACTCCTTCTTTGGAGAGAACATGGCATAAGTAATGTATTTTCTTTTGGAAGAATTCACATTTGCTGAATTTGGCATAGAGCTGATGTTGTCGTAGCACTTGCAGCACAAGTCTAAGATGCTCTTCATGCTCTTTTCTATTCTTGGAGTAAATTAATATATCATCAATAAAAACAAGTACAAATTCGTCCAGGAATTTGCTGAGTACATTGTTCATCAAGCACATTAAAGTGGCAGGGGCATTGGTCAACCCAAATGGCACCACAACAAACTCATAATCACCATACCTCGTTCGGAAGGTAGTTTTATGGATGTCTTCACCCTTGATTCGGACTTGATGGTATCCCGACCTCAAATCAATATTTGAGAAAATAGACGCACCCCCCAATTGATCAAACAAGTCATCGATCCTGGGCAAGGGGTACTTGTTGTTTATGGTTACCTTATTGAGTTGCCTATAATCTATACATAGTCTAAGGGTACCATCGTTCTTTTTCACGAACAAGACTGGTGCTCCCCATGGAGACACGTTGGGCTGAATATAGCCCTTACCCATCATTTCTGTTAATTGCAACTTGAGTTCAACTAACTCGGGTGTGCTCATCTGGTAGGGTGTCCTAGACACTGGCACCACTCCCAGTGCAAGTTCTATCAAGAAGTCTATGTCCCTTCTTTGAGGTAGACCCGATACCTCTTCCGAAAACACATCTCTGTATTCTCTCAGGATAGGGTGATTCTTAGGGCTTGGTTTGTCACCTTCAATTGTTTTCAACACCTGTATTGCATATAGGGGACATCCCTTTCGACAATACTTTCTCATTTGTAGAGCTGATATTTGTCTCACTGAGACAGGTTTTCGGATCCCTTGAAGGGTTATCTTTTTCCCTTCTTTACTTACACATTATAAGGTTTTATGGTAACATTCCAATCTAGATTTATGGGTGGCTAGCCAGTCCATACCAATCAGTAGATCATATGATCCCAGGGGTAATATGTTAAGGGTTGCTTGGGTGGGGAATTCACCCAACATTAATTGGCAGGCTGGTATGACTTTTGCTATCCTCCTTTTGGTGCCAATGGCTAACTATACCAACCACGGCTTGGTATGTTTTTGTGGCTGTAATTTACACTTATCAACAACTTTAGGGGCTATATAACTCAAATTTGAACCAGGGTCAATCAAAACAGACACTAGATGGTTGGAAATCATACCTTCTATTTCCACTACTGAAGCTTGGTGGTCGACTTGGTTATTATCCAAGGCTTCATAAATTTGTGGCACACTCCTGGCCACATCATTGACGGTAGTAGCTTCTTGGATGTTATAAATCCTATGACTATTATGTTGTCAGTGTGGACAATCTCTCAATAGATGTTCTTCCCCGCAACCCCAACATTTCAAAGGCTCTCTCTTTGGGTTATCAGTCTTCACTGATATGGGTCCAGAAGTTTTATTTCCGCTCAAGGAGGGAAAATTCTGCTGGTGCATACTCCGGGCTAGAAAGTTCATTCTTGGGTTCTTCTTGTAGTTCTTAAATCCTGGGGGTTTAATTCCCCTTTTCTGAAATCTTGAACTATTCTTCTATTTCCATCCTTCGCGAGGTTCTTCTCGATGCCCAAATTGTTCATGAAAACATGATTCCTTTCAAATAGTGTCTTCTAGAGTCTTTGGCTCATCAAATTCAATTCTATTTCAATAGTCCTTAGGTAGTCCACTGATGAAGCATTGCACCTTTGCCTTTTCCACCTTGATATAGGGTACATACCTCAACAAGTCAAGGAATTTATTGACATATTCTTCTATAGTAAGTTGTCCCAGTTTGAGTTCATAAAACTCTTTAGTCTTTTCGTCAAAATATTTTTCTGAAAGATACTTCTTCCGGAAGTATTTCTCAAACCGTTCCCAAGACAGGTCCTCTTCGTGAACCCCTTTCATATTCTTAAGGTCTTCCCACCAAATGGAAGCCTTTCCGTTCAAGTTGAAGGTGGCCACTCAGGCCTTCATATTTTCTGAAAAGTCATGGACTCTAAAACACTTATTTAATTCAAGTAGCCAGGCCTCTGCTTCCTCTCCCTTCTTTATTTCACCGTCGAAGGAGGGTGGTTTGGCCTTTCTGAATTCTTTGAATTTTTGACCTTTGGAAGGTTTTTGCTTCTTCTATTTCTTTCAGGAATAGGAATTGGTTATGCTGCTAGAAGAGCCTCCTGAATCGCCAGCTTCCTTCTCAAAGGAATCACTCGACACTAGTCCTTTACCTATGCCGTGGACCTTTTTGGAGGTGCTCCTCTCAGTGTGGCCACTGATATGAAAATGTTTCTGAGTTTCAGGTTCATGCTGCATTTGTCTTTGTATATCGGATAAACTCTGCAGTAGAACTGCGTTAATTTCTGTTTGCGTTTCTTGTTCTTTCATCATCCTTTCATTGTCAGCCTTGCAACTTTGTAATTTGACCATGAGACTCCTCACAGTATCGGCTAGATCTAGAGGGTTCCCTACTGCCCTCCTTTCGTCAGAATCTTCATCTCTATTGTGGGAGCCTTCTCCCACTTCTTGGTGAGTCGCCATACTATGCATTGATAGTTTCCCATGGTTGATATTCCGCTTGTGTGCAAAAAGGAAAAGCGTTGGTTGTTAGTCAATATTTATATTTATTTATAACCAGTACAAAATTCATATTTTCACATGTACACACACACAATAGGGGTTTTTCATTCTTAACTTCATCTTTTTTATTAGGAAGGTTAAGATAGGGGGTTTCTCTTTTTAAGAGTGTTCCAAACAAAGCTTCTTCGCAACTTGTTCATGATACCAAGTAGGGCGAATTTTGTAACCATGCTCTGATACCAATTTGTGACAAACCCACTATGGCATGATAAAATTTTCGTTTTTCCTCAAGGGACAGAATCCCCGAAGTCCTACAGGGGCCTAGCACAGGCTAGTTCTTCCCTATTCAACTCCCTGTGATCGTGGGTTAGGACCACAGGCCAAACAAACCAGGCGCCTTTTTGTGTTTCACGACTCAGAGATACAAGTGAGTCCAATCTTAAAGGTAGAATGGCAAGGGGGCTCCAGAATTAAACCCTGGCCGTGGATCTGGGCACGTAGATTCTGGCTGTCCAGATCTACCCGCCGCTTAACGACAAAGCACTAGCTCCCTTTATTTAGTCCCTATCTCGATAGGACCACATACATTCCTAAATGAAAGCGCCTTTCACAACTCGCGACTTCGCAAGTCGTGAGTTGAATACCCTCAAATTTTCTTCACCAATCGTCGATACCCGAGATTTCGATATGGTATGGCCCATCCTTATTAGCGCTCTCCATGTGTGACCACTAGCTAGGGCTGACTACTACCCTTGCTCGCAACTTGAAAGTTCTCAAGTTGAAAGGTTGAACCTATGGGCCCTTCTTTTACAAAACCCCGAGACACAAAAGTCAGAGAAGGTTTGACTCCTTCCAGGCTTCTCGAAACTTGCAACTTCATGACTTGAGTTGTTGGGCCTTTGTGCTCCTTTATTACGAGAACCCAAAGTAAAAGAAGTCAACAGGATGTTGACTCCCATTTCAAAAGACACGTGTCCACCACCTGTCACCACTTCTCCCTCTCTCTAGACATCTTATCGTTATACCACCTGTCAACCATGTGGGTCCCACCAAGCAGACGTGCCACGTGTTGCACAAGCTCTTGCAACTCGCAATCTCGGGACTTATACAGTCGAAACTGATTCCCCTCAACCTCTGAGACCCTGATATGCGATATGGCGAGGAGGTCCTGACTCAATGGTTCCTCCTACTTCTCGCTATTTGGGACATCGTGACTCCAAGGCTTTGGTCTTCCACCTCCACACTCACGAATTCTGATACGCAATGTATCGAGATGTCATATCCCACGGCTATCCTTCCTCTTTGATCAACGTCCTAGATTACATCGTGATATCGTGACTCGGGACTTCGTGACTCCAAGAGCCTGGTCTTCCACCTCCAAACTCTCGAATCCCCGATACATGAAATGGTCAGATCTCTGCCACCTGTCCTCCAACATGGACGGTCTCGATGTCTTCAGAAATTTCGAGGAATAGTCGAGTTCACTCTCCCACCTAAGTAAATGTTAAGATCGATGGCTTATAGCCTAGTCTTCCACCTCCAAACTCTCGAATCCTCGATACACAAAATGGTCAGATCTTTGCCACCTTTCCTCCAACATGGACGGTCCCAATGTCATCCGGACTTTTGGGATGTAGTCGAGTTCACTCTCCCGCCTAAGTAAAGGTTAAGATCGACGACTTATAGAGCTCTGATGGGTCCCTGTGATCTACGGTCCAGGATCCCATCGCTATCTCGCGACTCGAGACCTTGTGACTCCAAGATCCTGGTCTTCCACCTCCAAACTCCTGAATCCCCGATATGCGAAATGGTCAATCTCTGCCACCTGTCCTCCAACATGGACGATCCCGATGTCTTCGGGACTTTCGGTACGTAGTTGAGTTCACTCTCCCGTCTAAGTATAGGTTAAGATCAATGGCTTATAGAGCTCCGATGGGTCCCTGGGATCTACGGTCCAGGATCCCATCACTATTTGTGAAGGATGAAAGGGTGAGGTGTTAACGCCTACGCTCCTTCTCTAGATCCATCGGTGTTGACAGGATTGGGATATTCTCGAAAGGATTCTGACCATTCATTTACCAAGAGATAGGGTATTTTCTTTCTATATTTGAACTCGCTATCCCTTCTGAGCTTGAATCACAAAGTTCAAACTCTCGGAGCTTCAGGCTCCCATGACCCCGAGGCCTTAGAAAGATACTCTTTCTTGCATAAGGGTTCCAGACCCGTATTGCATGAACCCTTAGATGGTTCTCGGGAAATTATCCCTGATCTTAATCAAGCCTTTGGTAAGGTTCAGTACGGTTACAAGGTTTATGGGGTAATTCTCGAAAAAGAGTACTCTCAAGGGACCTTCCCAGAATATTATGAGAAACTAAGAAAATAAGACGATTCTCGGTGGAGAAAACTCATGTTCCAGACTGAATCATTTGTGCAGAAAACAACTATGGCATGTAAGCATACATAAGCATTCATTCTATCAAATCAAATGTTAGGTAAACACTTCTATTCATAACTATTTACAAGCACATAAAACTGAACATGCGATTATGGAATTCACTTCAAATAACACTTATCAGAAATAACACCAAAGGTGATGCAACTGTTGAGAGGGGTGCTTGTTTCCACCCAACTGTAGGCTCAACAACTCCCAACAAATTTACCACTAGCCACCCCTGAGATAAGACCACGATGTTGCGAGACTGCATCTCGGTTTGCCAGTGACCGAGAATGAGGGTTACTCTCCCCCTTCTCTGCTATCACTCACTCTGCATATCTCCAGAGTTCTTCCTCCTTCCCCCGCATCTTCCCCCTCTGCCCTTCTTCCTCACGCCTTTTCCTCTTGCGAGGTTTTGTGTGGCATGATTTCCCTCGTGGTGGTCAAGGTCGAGGCTCCTACGAATGGGCGGTTCACCTCTCCCATCCCTCATTAATTCCTGAGGATCCATCTACCTACCAACCTACGAGTACTTTATTTCGGGCCAGCAAGCCACTCTTGGTTCTCCGGGCCAGTGAATTCCAAATATCGTATTGGTTTTGGTGGAAGTTAACACCACCTTTCCAGGTGCCTTCCACCACCTTTCGTCAGCCATCGTGGTCTCTTTTTCAGCACCTTCCCCTCTCAGCAGTCCTGAAATATATATATATATATATATATATATATATATATATATATATATATATNACACATTCACATTTTTGAGTTTTCCACAGTTCTTGGCCACTATAGTTATTTTTTTACAGACTGGGGGAAACAGGGTGTTACAGGATCCTACAAGGGAATTGGTGCTTCCTTGTCAGTTGGTGTTGGTGAACAGAGGGAGTTGGTGCTTCCTTGTTAGTTGTATCTGACTAAACAGGGGATCGTAGCCTCCTACCAATTGGTGCTGATGAACAAAGGAATTTGGTGCTTCCTTGTCAGTTGTGGCTGACTAAACAGGGGGTTGAAGCCTCCTACCAGTTGTTGCTAGTGAATGAGGGTGTGGGTGCATACTTCCAGTTGTAGATGGTAAATGGGGTGTGGAAACATCCTTTCATTCATAGCTGAAGAAACTTGGGGAATGTCTCTCCATCAAGTTGTATCTTGAAAACAATTTTGTAAAAGAACTTTTTATTAATGAGAAAAGAGTTGGTGGCTTTCCTTGTTGGGTTCTATGATAAAATATTGTATTCATAAGGGTTTGTTGTTCATCATATATTTCTTAATTTAATAATTAATATGTGTTCTTTATATGGATGAAGGTAAAAAGAAAAAGTAGGAAATACTGATGTACCCCCCCGCCGGACCCAACTCAATATTGCTGGATATTCCATCAATTGGTATCAGAGCAAGGTTCCTTTAAGCACATTCTAACAAATTGAAAGGAAGATCAAATTAATCACACATGGATGGACAAAAGATTTACAATGAGAATGGAACTCCAATACTTAGAAAAGAAGAATACATATTTTGGATTATAAGAATGGAAATTCATCTGAAGGCATTGGGACATGATGTATGGAATTCAATGATCACTAATTATTTCCCACCAAATAGAGTAAGGACTCCAACTCAAAATAAATACAAGAAAATTAACTCAATAGCAATGAATACAATCCTTGATGGATTACCTGATGATATCAAAGAAAAGATAGGTGAATGTAACTCTGCAAAAGAACTCTAGGAAAAATTGAAAGACCTCTACTTAGATGAGAATTCAAATGAAGCATTTCAATCAGAACAAATTTTAGTCTACAACAATTCTAGTGATGAAGATTCTTTTGAAGAATACTCAAACATTGAAGAAAAAGTCAATATGGAAGCTAAGCTTGAAAGTTATTTGGAAAAACTGAGAAAATATAAACAAAGGTGTAAACAACTAAAGGATCAACTTAAAACTATTGAAAAATTAAAGAAAGGGACTGAAGCCCTTAAAATTTTTCTCAATCTACAAAGATCTCCCTGGAACAAATATGGCCTTAGATATGACCACACACACATGATTAAAGGATCAAGTCCTATTACTCAGATTGAGGTTGAATATGACATGTCTAGTGATGATACCTCCAAAGAATCTTCACATCCTCCCAATAAGATGTATCAAATCAAAATAGAAGACTCAACCATCAATAAAGGTAAAGACTATCCACAATCTTCTGATTGCAATAATGTTGATATTGAATTATCCCTTGCAAGTAGAGAAGAAGATTCAAATACAATAACAGAATGTTCTGTTAGCATCTATCCCATGGAAGAAGAAGAAGAAAAACTATCAAAGACCAAAGAAAAGGTTGATTGGAGTCTCTCTGAATACCTCTATCACCATAATGAATCAGACTATAGCTATCTTCATGAATACACTCAAGAATTTCTTGAAAAGAGTCAAAAGAATGTCTTGGAAATAAAGAAAATGCTCAAGGACAGTAAAAAGATAATATATGAATAGGACATTCAGTTAGAAGATAAAGAAGATGAGATCAAGAGACTGAAAAATTAAATTAGTCAAGCAAAATAAGAAAAGAAGGAAAATGATGATCCGAGCAAAACCTTGCAGATCTAAAAGAACTAAGGGAAAGCTATGTCAATCTTAAAATCCAACTTGAAGAAGACAAAAGGAGAGAAGAGGTAGTAAGGAATCATTTGGACAAAAAGGAAGAATCTTGTCATAAGATGGAAGCATAAGTTGTGAATCTTGAAAAGAAGGTTGAGAAGTTAGACACCCAAATCAAGTTCTTGAACAACTCCATGACCCGGGATGAGATCTTGGATAGTCGGAGATCACCATATGACAAAAATGGTCTTGGCCACAAGGAGGAAGAAATTAGTAATCTCATGAAACCTGATGCATGTCCTTCATTTGTAAAAAGTGAAGACAGGTCTGATGCAAGTCTTTCTTTTATAAAAGGGGAAATCAAGTATGATGTGGGTTCTTCATGTTCAAAGAATAAAAGAAACACTACAAAACTTAGAAGATCAAATCAAGCAAGACATCCAGAAGCTACTCATACACCTCAAAGCAAGTTCAGAAGAGAGACACCTTCATGGATGAATCAAAGAAGGTATGAGGGTGTCTTTAACGGTTATTATTTTTCTTGTAATGAATATGGTCATAAAGCCTTGGATTGTAGGCATCATGGAAGAAAACAATTTGGTAGGTTCAACAACAATATAATATGTTGGAACTACAATCATGTTGGACATATTGTTGCACATTGTTACACTATGAGATGCTATAGTTATGGTGGATATGGCCACAAAGCCTATAATTGTTGGAACTCAAGAAGACATCCAATAAGAGACGATTTAGACAATATGAAAACAAGAGTAAATAAGAAGACATGGAAAATAAAATATGAAGTAGCAAACAAGAAAGATGAGGAAAATATTGTTCCTGAAACTGATGAAGTTAATGATAGGATTTTGGAGGATGAAACTACTAATAAGGAATATTCTCAAGAAAAGAATAAAGAATCTATTGGTGCACATAATAATGATGTTGATGATGAATCTCCAAAGGTAGAAAAACAAAAAGAATTGAGTGATGATTATCTCATAAATATTTCAATCCTATTTTAATGGTACACTGAAACTCCTTCTAAAAGAAAAAAGAAAAAAGAAAAAAAGAAGATCTATGTCCAGAAAGTAGCAAAGACTATGCTCAATGAATCCAATTATCTAATGGATATTCCATCAATTAGTATTAATATTGGAGGGAATCTATAAGCACATCAGTATTCATATTGAACAGAGTTAAGCTCAGGATTAATAGTAGTAAAACTCCTTGTGAACCCCATTTTGGAAGAACTCATTCGGTAAAATCCTTCAAAGTCTTTGGAAGAAAGGGTTACATCAAAAGGATTGATGAGAATCTTGGAAAATTGATGCTATATTTGATGAAGGTATCTTTCCTAAATATGCTTCTACCAAGAAATCATACAGATGCTACAATCTTAGGTTACATAAGGTTGTTGAGAGTGCAAATGTACAGATGGTTGATATAAAAACAATTGGTATCTTAGTTAGAGATCGATGAGAATCAATCGTAAAATCCAAGAGTTGTTTGAATAAAATAAGCTACAATTGCGTAGTGTTCCAATAAGACAATAACATACACAGAAGCAACATTCTGATGTACAAAATGAGGAAAATGACATCCTGTAGAAATAACAAGAGAAGAAACCTTGTCATAAAAGGATACCCTTTTAGAAACAAATGGGGAGAATAGTTAGTAAATTAACAAGGGAAGAAACCTTGTCAGGAAGATCTACCTTTTCAGAAACAAAGGGGGAGAGTAGTCAAAAGTAGAGAGAGAGCATATTGACAGGAGGAGTCATTTGTTTATGAAAGAAAAAGGTTGATAACAGGAGGAGCTACTAGTGGATTGAGAAGTACTTATACAGACATATCATAGGAAAATAAACCCTTTGCATTGATGTCAAAGGGGAAGAGAAACTTCATATAAAGGAAAACTTCATATAAAGTAAAACTTCATAAATGGAAAGCATCAACACAGGGGGAGTTTTTGTATATGAAGTTAATGGGTTGACCTCAATGAAAAAGGGGGAGATTGTTGGAAATATTGTCATTGATGTCAATAGTCGATGTGATGATCTATTGTTAATGATGGATAACCACAGTTGATATTGTCATTGATGTAAAGATTCAATGTGATGATCTACTTTTAAATGACAAATGGGATTGTCATTGATGTCAACAATATATCGGTTAAGCAAGAGATGTCAAACTTTGTACAGAGATCGAAAGAGAGAACAGGAGAAGCGAATAATTGAAAGATCAAAATCTCAGAAGGAATAACACATTGCACAAAGAGGAAATATGTGACTATTGTTGATCATGATAGGATCAACAATGATTCAATGATCAAAAGTTCTGAAGGAAGAACGGATTGTAGAGATGTTTTCGAGATCAGTGAAAATACTGAACAATTGATCAATGCATAGAAATTGTGAGAAGCCTCAACAACTGTCCGATCAGAATGAGAAGCTTAGCAACCGTCCAATCAAGAGTTTGACCATGTTGATCATCTGATACAACACACATCATTCATTTGAGTGATCGTGGACTTGAGGACCATTGAAATATCATGACCATTGATCTGCTTCAAGAATACCCGTCAGTCGTCAGATCTAGTGGAGTTGCAAGGAGGATAAGCCTAGGAGTTAACACTACAAAGTAGTGAAATAATCTGATCTGTTGGATCAAGAGGACACATGGAAAGTGATTGGAATTTAGCTGACTCGCAGATCATGAAAGTCAAAGACAGTGTTGCATGAACTCGCGAAATGGGAAATCGCAATATGATCTGGACCATTGGATTATGGAGGGTCGTGGACCATCGATCCAACCTAAGAGGATATTAGAATATCGGATATCAGGAAATCAGGAGTCAAAAGAAGGCAGGTTCTCTAACCCTTTACATCGTGAAATGCAAAGTCCTAATTATATCTAGACCATTTGATCAAGGAAAGTTGTCGACCGTTGATCTGCTTCAAGAGCCTCAGCAGCCGTCGGATTAAACTCGATTCCTGTCTGTCATCAGATCATCTCAATGTGGAAGGATAGGATAAGTGAGGTAAAGAGGTTGTGATTTCAAAGTTTCGAAAGCCTGTCAGTCATCGGGTCACCGAGGCTATGGACCGTTGATCTATCATGAAGAATTTTCAGAGTTTCATGGTCTTCGAGTGAGGCAACTTATATCAGGAGTTCGTGATATGCGAAATCATGACGCACTCCTCTGGCTTGGCCCCTGGTCAAATATAGTGGTCACGAGAAGGGAAGGATCTATTCAAACCAAGCTCTATTTCGGTGATCACAGCATGGAGTGTCGAGACCCTTCATCACAAGAATGCCAAATCCCAACATCCATCCATCTCAACGCCTGATCAAGTCATGGAGGTCAGATTAAGGAAAGTAAGGATCAGTTTAAAGTTTAAATTAGACTGTTGATCTGTCTCTACTAAATAGATGTGAACCATCTGATCATATCGGTGATATCATAATCAAGATTTTTGAGCTATTGGAGGTCATGAAGACTCGAAGGGAAAAACACTAAAATTTCGACAACCATCCATCTTAGTGGGTAATATGAACCATCCGATAGTTTTCGCGATATCGTGATTGTGAGTTTTGTAATATTGGAAGTCATGATGACTCGAAGGGAAAAGTGTCGAAATCCCGTCAGCCATCCATCTCGTCAGAAGATTGAATCATGACCGTTGGAATGATAAACACTCAGGAGCGCATCTTGCCTAAACGTGAGGTCACCACCATTGGTCATATGGTAAAGAGGTTTGACATTGTAGATTGTAATGTGTTTCTGAAATTATTAAGTCTATGGTTCTATGGCATCGGTCATATGACATAAGAAGTTTAAAAAAAAAAAATTGTTATACATAGCTATATTCGGTAAGTTTGTGGTTCTGTAACGCATGGTTATATGTGATGGTTTGAAGGAAGCACCTTCACAGAATCCGGTCTCTGTAAATATAATAGATATTAGGGATCGAGTATAAATGATTAAATTGATCCATGACTGTGATCAATTTATCACAAAAATGAACTGATACACAATCATTATTAAAAGAGAGTTAAATCATGAAAAACATGAAAAATGAATAAAAAAGAAAAATGATATTAATTAAAGCTTAGATTATCATTTTAAGTGAAAAGATACAATGGTTCAAATAAAGGGACACGATGTTTTAAATTTCACACATGTTTGAAGATTATATAAACGAGAAAAAGTGGTGAGAAGAATGTGTCTCTGTGGTTCACATTAGAAGATCTAAAATAGGAGCAAGATGAAGAACTCTTTGTTCTAAGGTGCCTGTCAATTTCTAATTGAAGATAAAGAACAAAAGAAGACAAAGAAGTAGTTATTCAATCCAGAACTTGATAAAGAAGACCATACAAGTAGTGGTTGCAGCAGACAAGTAGAAAGTACATAAATGGTTGCATGAGTCAAATTCAATGAAGAGCAAAAGCGATTGAATTACAAAATAAACTAAGGGTGGTTGGGTGGTGCAAGGGTAGGTTGGATCCTACAGGGGAGTTGGTGCTTCCTTTTCAGTTGAAGCTAACTAAACAGGGGGTCGTAGCCTCCTACCAGTTGGTGCTGGTGAACAGAGGGAGTTTGTGCTTCCTTGTCAGTTGTAGCTGACTAAACAGGGGGTCGTAGCCTCCTACCAGTTGGTCCTAGTGAATAGAGGTATTTGGTGCTTCCTTGTCAGTTCTGGCTAACTAAACAGGGGGTTGAAGCCTCCTACCAGTTGTTGTTGGTGAATGAGGGTGTGGGTGCATCCTTCTAGTTGTAGCTGGTAATGTTGATTAAGGTTGGTTGTCATTGATGTCAACCCTTGAAGAACGACCCATAGCACAAAGTTTTGGGTAATGGAACCAATAGTGTTTGTTTTAAATATGACTCATTATTTTTTTGTCATGGTTGATAAGAAGTAAATATGGATGAACTCCAAAGTGGTCCCCTTATGGTGAAAGCCCTCATGGGAAGACGCTTTGTGGAGTAAGAGAACCCATGCTTAATTATGGAATAATGAG
>ML788429.1:716717-758867 GCA_009831015.1 Picea engelmannii
TGAGTAGTCATCTTGATGTTATAGGAAATCTTCACCACGCTTCTGCTGTGCACTGGAGGTTCTCCACCAAGTTGTCTTCTTCTTATCTACATACATGAGTATCTTTCTGGTATGCCTCAAAGTCTTGAGATTGCTCTGCATGCGCTCTTTACTCAATTTCTTCTGGAGAACATTATTTTCATTCATCTGATGTAGAATTCTGACTTATGGATGTTGCGGATAATATAATGACTTATATAGAGATAAGTCTGGTGTACTCGAACAATCAATCATCATAGTATTCTCCCTCCATCTGGGAGAACCTCTGGTTCTTGATCTCGCAATGCTTTCATTCATAAGTCTTCCATACACTGTTCTTCATCATGACTTTCAGTTCATCTGCTTGATTTCTTTTAGTGAGTTCATATCAGGTTGGTAATCTTGTGATTCTTGATACAATGACTGGTTCTTCTGGTTCTTCTTTTTCTTTCTTGGAATATTTATTTTCCTTTTCATGTTTTTCTTTTACTTTTGGGTCCATGGAGTTTCTTATAGATTCCATGTCCTAGAGATTCCACTTCTTACCTTCATCATTGGTTCACGGATTTGGATGGACAACCAGGAATAATTTAAGGCTTCTCTTCGAGAAGATCTTCTTCTGCGGTTGAGCTGAACACATATTGTCTTTCATGACTGCTACCATGGATATATACATTTCATCATCTTCAATGGATCATAGGATTAGCTCCCTCCTAATCTTTTCTTCATGTAAGAGTGCATATAATCTTCTCCCTTCGTTTGACTGCTTCTGTCTCTGTCCTTATTGTCTTCTACAATATGTAATAGAGTCCACGCTTCCATCTGCAACCTTATTGTCTTCTGCAATATATAATTGGATTTCTTGTTTTAACAGAGTCCATGCTTCTGTCTTAGTTGTCATCATAAGTCTTTCCCCAATTTCTCTTGATGTATGACTTCTAAGTCTCTTCAGGATTGATTTGGCTTATCTTGTAATATCTTTCACATGATATATTTCATCCCTTCATGTGTATTATCTAATGATATTCATTCTTATCTTGTTGTTCTTCCATAGGTATAGTTCTTCTTGGAACACATCATCTTCCAAGAGATAGATATACAATATATGTACAAAGACGATGCAAGCAAGATATGTATAGAAAATAAGAAGAGTGTTGTTACCTTTTAGTAGAAGAAGTCTCTTCCATCCTGCTTAGTCTTCTTTTTCGGTTCCTTTTCTTCGGCAATCGATGCTTCCTATTTCTTCTTTCTTTTCTTTAGCTCGGGACACTGGTTTTTGTAGTGACCTTACTTCTGACAGTTGAAGCATTGTATTTCTGAGATGTCTTTCTCTTGATTTGGCTTCCTCCTTGAACCGAACTTCCTTTTGTTCCTGAAGTTCTTGAATCTTGTTGTGAAGGCTTGATCATCGTACTTATTTCGGGGTTTCTCTTTTACATTGATCCTTGCTTCTTCTTGAGCACAGCAAGTCCAAATTTCTTCAAATGTCGGGTACTCCTTCCTTGTGTTCATTCTTGTGGAAAATGCATCCCATGTCTTGGGAAGACCATTGAGTACTATGTTCACCAATTCCTTTTCTAAAGTGATCTCTTCAATAGCTTGTAGTTGATATATTAGCTGGGATATCCTTACAAAGTAGGATTTTATGGTGTCGTCATCATTTATCTTCATGTCACAGAGCTCATTCTTCGGACTCATAACTTGTCTAATATTTCTGACTGAGAAGAGATTCGTTAGGGCATCATACATATTCTTCGATGAGTCAAGATGGGAGATGTAGGGTATCAAGTGGTCTTTTATGGAATCCACTATGATACTCATAGCATTGATGTCAACGTCTTTGAACTTCTCCATAGATGCAACGTTCTGCGGTTCCTTCTCTTCTCCTTCTTTAAAGTCTGGCTTCACGATATTTCCTTTCACAATATCCAACACTTTATTCTTAGAAAGGATGAGGTCAATCCTTGTCTTCCATGCTTTGAAGTTATAAGCTCCATCTAACTTGTTCCCATACTTCATAGAATTCGTCATGGCTTGCTTGACTTGGTCAAGCCCTAGATTTGACCAGAAATTCATACTTCACGTCTTAGCCTTCTGAGAGTACCAGGAGATGCGCTGGGCTAGGGAAAACTGATCTATCCAAAGATTAGGTCAATATCATCACTTAAGGTTCCTCGACAAGAGGTTTAGGGTTTCGACAACTGCTTCTACTGGTAACCCTAGCTGCAGTGCTTTTGGAAGCCGCTCCTACTAGTAACCCTAGCGGCTATGTTTCCTTCCAGCGTTTTAGGCTGACTGAAGTGGTGTGGGCCCATAACCTGTTAGAATATAAAATATGGTGTGCTCATTTTACCATTGACAATACCCTCGTCACCCAACCACAGGCCGAAGCCTCCCTCCGAGCACCTTAACCTTGACCTGAGAATTCCTCCGGGAGCAAACCCTAGGCTAGATAGCCAAACAAAGAGTAGCACATCAATCCCCAAGGATAATGCATCACAAAAGATTGATAAGATGTTCCAAAACCTAGCCAAGAGATATTCAAGCCAATACTGAAACTAGTTGCTGCTGCAGCTGCACCTACAACCCTCCTCCAACCTGTGCACTAACTAGGAAACTGCAATTCTGAGATGTTTTCAAATGAGAACTGGCACCCTGTATTTATAGTAATCCTGCCAGTTTGTTGGGGCCAACTTTTGCTTCTGGAGAGTGTTTGTTCAGTATATTATTATTATTTCTGGCTGACTTCTTCTCTTGGAGGTTAATATCCTAATATAAATTATCTTCTTGAGCCGACAAGGCTTCTAGGGTTATTGGCCAACTCATTAGGGTTTCTCTTGCTTTCCGGAGTCTTCTATTCTCGTCAGGTTCACACGTGGGGGTAAATACCTCCCGCAGCTACCATAATATTAACACTAAGGACATGAAAGTAAGGCCAAAACTGAAGGAAGAAGAAGTTTACTGTTGATTTCTAGGTTGTCTACGTCAAACTACATTCTTGGGTACTAATATCTTATTCAATTTCTTCCAATGAATGATTAAGCTCAGCACGAGTATCGACAGTGTCCAAAATGGTGTTAAATAGATTCAAAGCAATGTTGGTCTGATCTTGAAGACCAAGCTCAATATTGGGCTGCCTTGCAACATGCACATTCATTAAGAAAAAAACCAGTCAAAGAATCAATATCAGAAAAGTAGATGTATCAATGCTAATCAACCATAAATATAACCAGAGAGATATTGCAGAGTATGGTCGCCAAATAAATGTTGAGGAAAAGATATGAAATGATCTTACTCAAGCATTTTCAGATTCTTCTTGGCTAAAGAAGAATATATGGGAATATCACCCTATGTTTATAGCCATCAAAATTAATATCCTAACTCACAAGTATTGATTACAAGTGCTTACGCTAGTCTTTTTATAAATAAAATTTTGCTGAAAAATTCATTATTTATGCGATTTTTTGAATATAACAGTTGCTGAAATAAATGTAAAGATAGAAGTAAATACACCAAGTCGATAATTGAGACATATGAGACTTAAAGAAATCCTTTATTTCATTCCAATTCATCAAAGAGTCATTCTCTTTACAAAATTTCATGAAGAATTTTTGGACCAAAGTCAAACTTAGATGTCCCCGATGAAACATACAAAAGGACCTCTGACAGAAAATACAAAAATGAACTCTAAAATATGGATCAACTTGCCACGGATTTCTACCCACTCGACTCTGCACAATATCCTTTATCAGTCATGAAAACTAATTCACAAATAGACAGGTCTACACATACTATCAAGGATAGATCAACACCTCTGAGAAACAAGTGTCTGAATGATGTAATTCAGCCCTAAATCTTGTTGTCTACAATAAGACCCTTCTATCGTAAAAGAGAATTAGGCCTTGAATAAATTAAGGAATGAATGAAAACTAAACTATCTCAACACAAACTCAAAGAGAAAACCTTAGTATGCTTCTCATTCTCTAATCCTCTTCCTCCCTTTCCGTTTTCCTTTATGCAAATTAGAATTAGTTGAAGTAGTTGAACTACTTCCTTAGTTAAGTTAACTAATAACTCAACCAACTTTAGTTAAGGGGGAAAATTAATAAATCATAATAAGGGTTTTAAATAAATAAATAATAACTAGTAGGTGGGATCCCTCGTGACTCCCCTTTAGCTTTTAACAATCATAACAAAACTAGTTAATTAAACAAAAAAATCCCTCCTTGTGACTCCAATCATCACATTCATATTTGACAATTTATCTCAATGATATTTGAAATTATTTTCAAAATATATTACTCATATATTCAAAAATAGCATGCTCTCCAAAATTTCTGAAGTCAATTGTTCTCAACAATAAATAAATAAATAAAACTTAAAATACATATTTTCCAGTCTGTGAGGAAATCTTTTCCTTGTTGCTTCTATCACCTTGTAATCTCTCTGAATATTCCTTAGGTTGTGTGGGGCCTTTAGGCCTAATATCATTGATCACATGAGAGCAATCGTCCCTCAAATGCATCCAGGAGGACACACATTTACTAGAATCATTTGAATGTGAGGAAGGGGAAGTAGTGGCTTTCCATTTGTCAAGGGCATGGTGGGCCTCGATTTTCAACATTTTTCTTGAAAAGCTCATTCCTGTATGCATAATTGATTAGCAAATAGTTTCTTTATCAACCATACATGACACGTCTTTTAAAATATGAAATAAATTTTGGCTCAGCAACATATCAGACTCATGCAATCAAATCCATACAAATTGATTAGCCATTGTCAATGAGCAGGGGGTGAACAAAGATTTTGCGATATATGAGGGGTTTGTATTGAGCGAAAAAATGTTAAAATGAGGGGGAAAAGAACATGGTTACTGCTCACAGACAACAAAAATGAATTGAAATGTAAACCAAAGAACACATCATTGTAATCCATCCCTGTGATCTCAAACTATCATAATACTGAGCTCCTCTTAAATGTAATTAAATTTTAGGAATAGGGAGTGAGTAATGAATATGGGTAGGCAAGGGGATTGTAATTAGTGAAAGTGAAATAATGGTAGGGAAAGAGAGAAGATATTTTTCATAAAATTAATTAAGTAATCCATAAAACCATTCTATATTAAATGTGAAATATCCAACACTAACCAACTAATCACTATGATCAATTAAAAAACTATTGTGTATATTTAATCAATTCTGTGTATTAACTTGCTCACTATTCACAATTAAATATTTAACACAGTCTCATCAAAACAAGACAATATGCCTTCCAAAACCACCTGATAATATTTATGTTTCTTCTCATTTGTCCCATTTAATATTTAAAATGATTACCAAATGAACACACATTCACTTCTTTCCACTCTATTTAGCATCAAGACATCAACCATTGTCCATGAATTATTTCCTTAATAAAACACTGACACAAGTTCTTTTTTTTTTAAATTGTGCCATATTCCATTCCTCAATTCCATTTAAAAATTAAATTGCAATGAGACCATACTATCACAAAACCCGTGACCATATCTGATACGATGCATGATATCCATCAAACATACACAGTGGATAGCCAAAACACAATCGTCAATATTTCAAATTGCAATAATCCTGAGATCAAATAAATCTACTGCATCTTTCCCTTTGAGGGAGTTGAAAATAGACGCATGCAAGTGTCATTATCGTTAGCCCCGATGTTATGACAAGCATTAGAAAATTTTACTAGGTGTTCATTTGTAGTAACAATATTATTCCCCGAGAACTTAGGAATATTCTCCTTAAACTTCGGTTATGGGTGATTATCGGGTGCCAGATTCAATGGAGAAGAACCGTGCCATGGAGTGGTCGTAGCATATTCTTCGAACTGGAAAATCCCATATTTCTTTATCACTTTAGTAGGATTGATAGTGGATTGAACAGGGACCTGATGGATGTATATACTACCAATTATTGATTAAGTAGAAGGTTGGGAGGAGGAGGCACCTCCGGTTCCACTACCACTACCCATAGTTGTCATGTTGAAGGTAATAGGTATAGGTGATGAACGTGAACTAGGCTAATCAAACAAATTTATCCTTAGATCACTTTCTTGGGTTGAAAAAAAAAATTTCCTCCTTCCTATTTCAAAAATAGGAGTAGCTTCAAGGGACAATCCTCTTCGAGAGAGAGATGTGAGGATTTGAGGACATGAAAAGAAAAACCAAGGATTTAGGAAAAGAGAGGTTACTGCAAATTTTTGGGCTGACTTTTCCTGGCTTCCCATCATTCACGGATACTTATATCTCTTTCAACTACTTCCCAAGAGCGTTCAATTTTAGCACGAGTACTAACAGTTTCTAAAATAGTGTTGAATAAGGTCAAAGCAATGTTATTTTGGTCGGTAAGACCATTTCCAATATTGGGTTGTCCTGTAAAAGGTATTGTCTTGGAAAAAATCAGTCAATGAGTATTTAAACAAAACAAAACAAATTGAGGATAATCATGAATACAATCAACCAGAGAGATATGGAAGATCTCCCCAGTATGGTCGCCAAATAAATGTTGAGGAAAAGGTATGAAAAACCTTACTCAAGAATTTTTAGATCTTGCCAAGATAAGACATGATAGTTGGGAATGTTACCAGGGGTTTATAGCCTAAAAACAAATCACTTAATCCACAAGTATTAAGTACAAAGGATCAATACTAGTTTTATGTGTTAAATATAACAGTGTAAAAAAAGTAAACTTAAAAAAAGTTATATGGATGCGTAGAAAAAATATACAAATGTGTACATGCAGATAAAAGTAAAAGAATGAACCAGATCATTAGAACACAACTATGATACTAAAACAATAATCTGTTTTTTCATTTATTTCATTCTGAGATACAAAACTGAGTTCTCTCTAAAACCCTGTGAGGTTAGGGACCAAAATCAAATTTAGAAGACTTTGATGGGCACCATACAAAAAGACTCTAACAATCAAGAAGAAAACCGAAGCTAAATATCTAGATCAGCTTGCCACAAAATGTTGTCACTTGATTCTACAAGATATTCTTTATTAGTCATAAAATTGAATTCATGCATAAACAAAAATACACAGATTGCCAAAGATAAATCATACACCTTTAAAACAAGTTGTTGAAATATCTGATTTAGTTTTTGAATCATGTTTCCTTCAATAAGACCTTATTGTCATCAAGAGGATTAATATTTCTAGTAAACTCAGAATGAATGAAAGTTGAAATTATCTCACTAGTATAGAGAAAACATTATGGATGTAGTTCTCCTTCTATTCTCTCCTCCCCCGTCTCTTCATCTCATTGAGCTTTTATTCCTTCTCAATAAGTTAGGGTATTTCAACTACCTTTATTTAGTTAAGTCAAATTAGATTAACTAATTAGTTGATACAAGAAATAATAGTATAGATAAATAAAGGTATTAATTAATAATAACTAAATAGGTGGGACCCCATGTGACTCCTGATTATTTCTTTTAATAATCATCAAACAATAAAATATAAAACTCAATCATTTGATTCCAAATATATCCTCCTTGTAACTCCCATTTTCATAATTATGATCAAATATTTTAAATATCAACAAAATATAATATGACCATATCAAAAAGTATCATATCCATGTTGTCCCAAAACAACTGCCTAAACATATGCTTGTTGTCCAAAACTTTGTCAAAGTAAAAATATTGTCTTTAACATAAAAAATAACATTAACCAATGTCCAAACCATATTTACTGTGGGAGGCATTTGGCCTCTTCTCACTATTGTCCCCTTTTGAATTTTTTGTAGTAGCCTTTGGCTGGTTGGAGCCTTCAGGATGAACTACATTGATAACAAGAGAACAACCATATTTAATATGAAGGAGGAAAGATATAGATTTGGAAGACTCTTTTTGGCCCTTGGTTATGGATCAAGGAAGAAAGAGAAGAAAAAGGAAGAGAAAAGATGAAGTACGAACTGCACAGAAGGCACAATGACTGAGAATGGGTCAAAGTGGTCAAATAAGTAGAAAAGAAGGAGTGAAGTAAGGGAAAACGATCCATTGAACGAGAAGATAAAGGAAGACAAATCATCAAGGAAGATGGATTGTGGACAACTCATCAAGTGGAAAAAGATATCAATGAGTGCTTGGAGCACCTTGCAGGAAAGACAAAAAGATAAGCTGGTGAAGCCCTTAAAATGCAGGTCAAGCTGACCTAGGGTTTTAGAAATCTAGGGTTTTGGATCTAGGGTTTCGACACCTAGATGGTTTCCATTTAATGTATAAATAAAGGTTAAGGAGAGTCAAGAGGGTTGGTCAATAGTTTATTGTTCATCGTTGTGGGTTAAGAGTGTGATTATTGTCATTATAGGAGAGGAGTGTTGAGCATGAGAACATTCCTATATTGTAAGATCTTCAGTTGGGTGTGAAGATCAACCCTGCAGCTAGGTGCGCAGGCAGGGGAGGTAGAGAAGAGAGAAAGAGAGAGAGATCTGCAATCCAACTGCGCAAATAAAACTGTATGTTTTCACATAATATATCAAGAAACACATTTTTGTGGACGTAGCCCTAGGGAAAGGGTGAACGACATATATCTTGTTTTCCTCTATGGTTGATGCTTTGTTCTTTGCTTATGTTAAGCTATTATTGCATTATTGTGTTGTATCTGAGATATAACCGTGCAAAGTAGGTTTAAGTTGGTAAATAATATCTAGTTGTTGTGTGTTATTGTTTTGTATCCACTTTGCTTTTCCTCTGGTTGTAGACACCTGTGTCTTGCAGCCCCCTATTGATACTTCGGGTGAGATTGCATCTTCTTCGTAGGTGTTTCCAAAAGGGTCATTAGTTATGGTTTTGTTGGTGCATTGTCGAAGCGTTGAACCCTAGGTCTGCCCCTGTGCTAACAAATGTTTTCTTTGCCGAGACTGAGATATTATTGAGGGAATGTCAAGGTGGTTTCCATCGAAGATAGAGATTCAAAAGTGGATAGAAGAACAAGAGAAGGACCTCGCTGAAGCTCAGAACAATAACCCTAATCTTAGTACAAAAGATTGGTTGGGAAGGTATATCTTTATTGATATACACATGATTTTCTTTGGAGGAACTCATAAGGAGATATACAAGTGGTTAGCCAGATTAGCAGATACCCAGTTTGAAATCACATCTAGACCACCTGTGGTTAGGATGATAGCGTTGATCAAGAATATCAAGAGAGATGATAATGTCATGTCAATAGAAGTAGATCATTTTTTTGATCGCACTATTGGAGGGTACATTACTAAGTTTTCTATTGACAAAGTCGAATCATATATCCAAGCAGAGAGATATTTCTTTAGGGGACCTAGAGGAAAATTTGTACACTTTTTGAAGTTGAAGATAAAGATGATATTGCATGAGAAGAATATCTTGAAGATACAGTAATTGGTTAGATTGAAAATCTAATGTTCAAGAAATCAGACAGTGACATCGATACAAAGGTTGGACATATGCGCAGTGGGAGAACCTTCAGAGAGGTTCCTATGGTAAACACGTTTGAGTAGAGCCACAAAACACTAGAACAGGACGAAGGGTTCTACAATGGAGAAGAAGAATATTTATTGACTGAGGAACAGTCAAGGTCCGTTGGGGTAGAGGAAGAGAAGACTGAAGAACCTCGTCGAGAAGAATCAAAAACTTAAGGAACTACGCCGACTATCGAAGTAAGTACTATTACTCCTCCTGTTTTTTTAGCAGCATTAAGTAACCAGAGTAGTCAAAGTTATCAGAGCACTCAGAGCACTGTTACCAACAATTTAGTACATACTCAGTCAAGAAACCTAGGAAGATCTATGGATTATGAAATGAGGATACCTATATTTAGAGGATATGGATCTGAAGATCCTGATCAACACTGGATTTTATGCAAAGCTATATGGAGTATCAAGAAAGTCAGTGATGAAGCTGTTAAGAGAGCTCAATTTAGTACTATCTTAAGAGACCGTGCACTAAGATGGTACATGAATTTTGTTAAAGGAACTATACATCCTAAACCGTTGAACGATATCAAAAATGCGTTGAGTGAAGAGTTCAAGAAACTCAAGTCGGAGTCACAGTGAATTATATAACTGAAAGAAATCAAGCAGAGACTAGTTGAACCTGTTTGGGAGTTTGATCATAGGTTTAAGATCTTGACAGGCCATTTGATTTTTCAGATCCTAGATGAGAAGAATAATGAATGGTTCATTGTTTCCCTCTTACCACACATGAGAGTTCCTCTGATGTAGAAGAAGGTTGTTTCGTAGGCTGAGGCATTGGATATCGCCATGAAACTAGAATCATCCCCTATGGGAGAATCCAGCTCAGGTATGAGTCAAATTTTGAGTCAGCTAACTAGCTTATCTCTATAGGTCGAAGATATGAAGAAAGATAAGGGAAAAGATAAAAGAGAAGACATCTGGTGTATCAGATGAAAATTAAAAGGCCATGATAAAGAGCATTGTCCCCTATTTCACTAGTACTTGGCCTCTGGAGCTCTGAGCCCTTTGAATAAGGTTACTCTACCCTGGTGCGAGGTATGTAGAAATAGACATCGCCCTGGTGAATCCTATTACTTGCAAAAATATGTCCAGACACCTACCAATTTTTATTGCACATTCTGTAAATCTGTGGGGCATGATGAGAAGGACTATAGGGCTTATGACCTATTGCATGAAAGTTCAAGAGACAGATATAGGATTCAAAGAGAGATGCAATAGGAGGGAAATACTACGCAGTTTAATTTCCCATGAAGAGTAAACTTCAACCCTGGCGGTGGATTCAGAGGAAGAGAATGAGGATGAGGTATGGGTCGAGGTTGAGGTCAGATCATTTATTATAACTGTGCACAACTAGGATACTTGGCAAGGGACTGTCAAAACCCTTGTACCACTTGTAGCTACTGCAACTAATTTGAACATGTTATCGAAGATTGTTTAGTGTTGTTAGCCAAACTTCATGAGAGATGAGGAGGAAATGAGAAAGTACAACTAATATCAGCATAACCTCACAGAGAGGATCCCAGATTCGCTACTATCACTAGAGGAGGCTCTGTTACAGGGGAATACAAAGTGAACCCAGGAAAGACTATAGAAGAATCAAGGGTCAGAAGAGCTGCAGAGAAGACACAACTGGTTGATCCAAGGAAAGAAAAGAAGACATTTGAAGATGCAATAAGATAATTTGGAAGAGATCAAGCTTCTTCATCAAAGACACAACCATAAGTGAGAGAATGTGGAATGCCTCTGGCATTCAATTATTCAGTTGTGCCTAGAGATGGAAAAGAGGTAAGCAAGTTTATGGAATTCTTACAAACTTGCATTAATTTGATTAAGGATGAAAGAGTTGTGCAAGAACTACAAAATTTGATCAGGCAGTATGAAATAGGAAGGGTAGACCCTCTACTGAATAAAGTAGTACATCAAGTATCTAGGGAGAGAAGGACAAATAAGGAACTACACCTTAATGCTCAGATTGGAGACTATGACATAGATTACGTGATCCTCGACTTAGGGTCAGAAGTCAATGTTATGATGAAGAATACCTGGGCACTGATGGGAAAACCTAAGTTGATTTAGTCCCCTATTAGGCTTAGGATGGCTAATTAGTAGGCGGTAATCCCCTTTGGAAGACTGGAGCATGTCCCTGTGGACGTCAACGGGGTAAGGATGTTTGCGGACTTTGAGGTGATTGAGATAGTTGACAATAGTTTTCCTTATCCTTTATTGTTGGGAATTGATTGGGATTTCAACAATTCCTCTATCGTTGACTTAAAGAAAAGAAGAATGACATTTGAAGGTATTGGCCTTAGGCTCATTTCACGTCTTGATCATGATGAAGGTCACAGATACATAGAACCCATCAGAGAAGAAGACCACGCATATGAGTTGGAGAATATATATAAATTGACAGCAAGGCAGCAGGATTACATTAATCCTACAACAGATGGGAATTTAAGTTGGTGAAGTGACAGTGCATGCTCATCAGATTCGAAAGAAGCACTGGAGAATTAGCAGAACAAAATGGATGAAGTTTCTGCGCGGAGGTGTGCTAGATTGACTTAGGAAGTGTTGAAATAATGTAACTGCAAAGTGTATTCTTCTTATTATTTGATATATTATTTATTGGATCAATCCCCTTTGTTGATTGATCATGTCGGTTATTGTAATAGGACCAAATCCCCTTTTGCGGATTGGCCAAAAGATAATTATAATAGGCAAAATAAGAAGTCGGCCCCAGTAGTTATTAAAGAGGCCCCAGAACATATTAAAGGTGGTTATAATCACCCAGTTTGAGAAGTCGGCTCTGCCAGTGAAGAGACACTTCACATGTGTCGGACTTGTATAAATAAAGATGCTAGCACCTCACTTAGACACACACCTCACTTGCTCATTAAGAGACAGGTTTCATAATTGCAGTTGGAGAAGAAGAGAGAGAGACTGGCACATATTTGGGAGAGGATCTTCTATAATAGTTTGAGTTATCTCTTGGCATTGTATTGGCTATCTATAATAAGGAAGTTTTGCTGTGTTTTCTTCCCCTGGAGAGTTTCCCAGGATAAATGTTGTGTCTCTTGTGATTGAGTTTCTTAGTGACATTGTATTTATGTTGTTGTTATCTATTGATATGCAAAGAACTATAATAATGGCATAAACATTAACATGGTACCAGAGCCAAGCTGAAGAGAGCATCTTTCACAAGAGAAAAATGTCACTGTTGTCGTACCTGCAAATTAGGGATTTTTTATGGTGAACTTTTTCAGCCCCAAAACCATCTAGAAAAGTTCACCCTCCCTCAAGTATTACTTTGGCATCATCAACGCACCTTTTCAGTGGATGGATCTCCTGGAAAGTGAAATCCTAGTTTCACAAAAGTACCAGAAGTACTAGAAAACCAGTGAACCAAAAGTACCAGAAGTACCAGAGTACCAGAGGTACCAGAAAACTAGAACCAATAATCCAAAAATCTGCAGATCAAGTTTGGAAGGGTAAAAGTTGGATTTTCTCAGATCCAAGCACACCAGGCTACTCACCTCAGCCAAGCGCATCTCCTGGTAAGTTCAAAATTTGATTTTGAGCATTTTCATTTTTGGTCATTTTCCTATCTCCAGAGAAAAGATTTTTGCAAGCATGAAGATTGCTGACAAACTGGAAGGAATGGAAAACATCTGTGCCTAAAAGTATAGGATTGACCTGACCCTTGAAGAGAATGAACTAGCAAGATTCGTCAAACAAGAAGTGTCGGAACCCAAAGATGTCGTAGAGAAAGAAAAGCATCTAAAGGACACAATCAGAGCCAAAAAAATCATTGCAGATTCAATCAAAGACCACTTGATTCCTTATGTGTCATCAAAGAACACTCTGAAAGAAATGTTTGATGCCCTAAGCAGACTGTACAAAGGAAAGAACATAAACCAGAAGATGAATTTAAGAACTCAACTAAAGAATACAAGGATGCAGAAAGGAGAAATGATCCAAGAATATTTCTCCAGAATCTCAAAATTTAAAGAACAGTTAAAAGCGATTGGAGACACCATGGATGAAGATGAACTCATAATGACGGCCCTAAATGGTCTCACAAGACCTTGGGATGCATTCATCCAAATGATATGTGCTAGAATGGGGAAACTGAAGTTTGATAGTCTATGGGAAGAATTCATCCAAGAAGAAACAAGAGTAGCTAACCATGAAGCGCTACTAGCAAGATATGATGATCAAGCCCTAGATACTCACACCAAAAGAGGAAGAAAGAAACCCTAGTTCCACAAGGAGACTCATAAAGAGCCTCAACTGCCAAACAGATTCAATAATAAAGAATCTCATCCAAGGAGATTTCAGAAGAGAGGACAATGAAGGGAAAGAGACTACTCATATGTACAATGCTATCATGGTGACAAGATGGGACACATTACAAAACTCTGTCCAGCTAGACGAGAAGAATACAATAGGAAACATAAGAGGCACCATGCCCATGCAGTCGAAGATGAAGAGCCACCTACAAAGATGATTAGAGAACATATAAAAGACTATGTCTTAATCTCGGCCCTCTCAGGATTGGTAACACATGGAGAGGAAACGTGGATCATTGATAGTGGTGCCTCCAAGCACATGACAGATCATAAAAACATTCCCTCTTGTATTTCAGAAAAGAATTTTTCTCAGAAAGTGACACTTGGAAATAACTACCAATATCCCATCAAGGGAGTGGGAGAATCAAACTACAAACTGAATTCAGGGAATTCATTAAATATGAAGGACGTACTCTATGTACCGGGTTTGAAAAAGAACCTAATCTCCATTTCAGCTTTAGAAAATAAAGGCTACAAAGTTACCTTTATAGATGGAGAAGTTCTTATGTGGGCTAAAGGAGAAACCATAAATGAAGCAATCATCATTGGAAGTGAAGAAAATGGCTTGTATAGACTAAAGGGTCACTCAAAAACTACCATGGCCCACACCATTGAAAACTCATGTGAACTTTGGCATAGAAGATTAGCTCACATCAACTACAAGGTGCTACCATACATATGCAAAGCGGTCACAGGTTTACTAGAACTCAAGGTCGACCATGAAGGTGTATGCAATGGATGTGCACAACGGAAGAACATCAAGAACCCTTTTCTGAAGCGAGACAACAAAGCAGAAGAAGTCCTAGAACTCATTCATTCAGATCTGTGTGGTCCAATGCCATCATCCTCCATTAGCGGCAAGTTCAAGGAATTCAAATATTTCATAGAGAATCTTCATGAAAGAAAGATTAAGAAACTCATGTCATATAATGGAGGAGAATACACCTCAAAAGAGTTCATGAACTTCTGTAGAGATGTTGGGATCAAGAGGGAAATCACTAATCCATATAATTCTTAACAAAACGATGTATCTGAAAGGAAAAACCGAACAATAATGGAATTTGTGAAGACTATGATCCATGATCAAGATCTTCCTATGTGCTTATGGGTATAACCAGCAATGACGGTTGTTTATGTGAAAAACCAATTATCCTATAGTGCACTTGGATTCAAGACCCCTGAAAAGATGTTCACCGGAAATAAGCCAGAGGTAAGCCATCTCAAAATATTTGGCTACCCAGTTTTTATTCATATACTGAAAGAGAAGAGAAACAAGCTAGAACCCTCAGGAAAGAAGGGAATATTCATGGGATACTGTGAGGTCTCCAAGGCCTTCAGAATTTATATATCAGGTCACCACCACATTGAGATCAGCATGGATGTGACCTTTGATGAAGATGCAGTGCTCAAGAAATCAATAATATGCCATCTTGAAGAGGTATATGAAGAGGAACCCGTAATCCCCAGTACTGTAATGAGGTAGGTTCCCAGAGCCGCAAAACTAGTGAGGGAAGACATAATTTCCACTGATGAGGAAATTCCATAAGATCATGATATAGTGGAATTTCAAGAACCACCTCAGATGAAAATCCTCAATAAAAGAAAGTCATCTTGGGCTATATAGCTCATTCAATATGGAGAGAAGTATGGTGTTCTCCAAGGAACCATGAGACAAGTGAAAAGCCCAAAGCCATTTTCCAGTTATATGGCTTTAATGTGTGACCTCCTAGAGAAGTAGCCTACCATCTTTGAAGAAGCCATTCATATGAAAGAATGGGCAGATGCCATGACAGAGGAATACCGATCCATAATAAAGAATGATGTATGGGAAATAGTTCCTATACTGAAGAGAAAAGACATGGTATCCTCCAAATGGCCCTTCAAAATAAAACATGCTACTGACGGAAGTATTGAAAAATATAAAGCAAGATTCATCGATCGAGGATTTTTCTCATAAAAAAGGCATTGACTATGAAGAGACATTCGCTCCTGTAGCTAGATACACTTCGATCAGAACCATCATAGCCCTTGAAACTAAGATGAAGTGGAATTTACACCAGATGGACGTAAAGACAACCTTTCTAAATGGTGTCATCGAAGAGGAAGCGTATATAGAGCAACCTCAAGGATTTAAAGTTGAAGACATGAAGTCTCATGTCTGCAAATTGAATAAAGATTTATACGGATTGAAGAAATCTTCCAGAGATTGGTATGGCCATATAGACAGTTTCTTGATGAGCTTAGGCTTTACCAAGAGTAAAGCAGATTATAAACTCTACTTCAAGGTTATGAACAATGAGCTAGTGATATTATTGCTATATGTGGATGACTTATTATTAACTGAAGAAGAAAATCTCATCACTGAATGTAAGAAGAGACTTGCCTCAGAATTTGAAATGAAATACCTTGGCCTAATGCATTATTTCATAGGTCTTGAGGTATGGTAGAGTCCAGAGAAGATATTCCTTAACCAAGGGAAGTATGCAATCAAAATCCTGAAGAGATTCAACATGTTGGAATGGAAGCCCATGAATACACCCATGGAAGCAAAGTTGAAGCTGTTGGTCGACACCTCATCATAATTGATTGATGCCACACTATACAGACAAATTATTGGATCTCTAATGTACCTGACGTACACCAGACTAGACATTTGTTTTGTCGTGAACACCTTGAGTCAATTTCTGGTAGAACCCAGACATGTTCACCTTGTGGCTGCAAAACATGTGATCAGGTACCTTAAGGGTACATTAGATTGTGGTCTCAGTTATGACAGAGATCATGATTTCAGATTGAGTGGATACACTAATTCAGATTGGGAAGGAAGCATTGCTAACAGGAAAAGCACTTTAGGATGTTGTATTAGTTTGGGATCAGCCATGGTCTCATGGCAGAGCAGAAAGCAATCCAACATTTCTCTCAACGCCATGGAAGAAGAATACATTACTGCGTGTTCTATTAGCTGTAAAGCCATATGGATTTGAAATTTGTTGACCGATCTATTTGACCTAGAAATGGAAGTAACCTCGATCCTATGTGACAACTAGAGATGCATAAAGATGACATAGAATCCTATATTCCATGATAAGTCGAAGCACATAGATATCCAATATCATTACATCTGTGACATGGTGCAGAGAGGAGCCATAAAGCTCCAGTACATTAGCATGGATGAACAGGTTGCTGATGTGTTGACCAAGCCTCTATCTCGTGTAAATTTTGAGCACTTTCAAGATAAGCTTGGTATAGTCTGAAATGACCTTCCTCGAAAGGGGGAGTAGTTGTTGTGATGAGATGTTCCTTGCTTCTGACCTTATGGTTGTGACGTAAAGAAGGACGTATACCTTTCTTCCAACCTTATGGTTGTGACGTAAAGCAGGACGTATACCTTGCTTCCAACCTTATGGTTGTGACATAAATCAAGATGATGTGATGTGACTAGTACTATGCTTTCGGCTATATAGCTGTGACGTAAAGCAAGTCTAGTACCCTACTTCCGACCTGATGGTTGTGACGTAAAGCAGGACGTGTACCTTGCTTCCGATCTTATGGTTGTGATGTAAAGAAAGATGATGTGATGAGACTAGCACTGTGATTTCGGTTGGATAGTTGTGACGTAAATCCAGTCTAGTATCCTACTGTCGACTTGATGGCTGTGATGTAAAGCAGGACAAGTACCTTGCTTTCGGCTTGATAGCTATGACATAAAGCAAGATGATGTGATGTGACTAGCACTAAGCTTCTGGCTTGATAGCTGTGACATAAAGCCAGTCTAGCATCCTGCTTCTGACCTAATGGTTGTGACGTAAAGCAGGACAAGTATCTTGCTTCCAACCTTATCGCTGTGACATAAAGCAAGAATATGATATGAGACTAGAATTGTGCTTCTGGCTTGATAGTTGTGATGTAAATCCAGTCTAGAATTATGATGATGAGCCAGCCTCGTTCTGTGATGATGATGATGTATTAGTTTTATACTAATCCATATTGATGCAGATGATGATTGCATTCCTTTGAGAATGATGATGTTTCCGATGAAGAAAACTTACAATGATTTATAGATATGCCTATCAGTGTTCCAAGATGATATTGATGATGTTTCCCTCTTGATGCTGCTAATGATGCAGACCTCTCTCTCACCTGATGTTGTTGAAGAATACCCCTCTTGTTAAGGGGGAGTGTTGAAATAATGTAACTGCAAAGTGTATTCTTATTGTTATTTGATATATTATTTATTGGATCAATCCCCATTGTGGATTGATCATGTTGGTTATTGTAATAGGACCAAATCCCGTTTTTTGGATTGGCCAAAAGATAATTATAATAGAGAATAAGAAGTCGGCCCCAATAGATATTAAAGAGGCCCTAGAACATATTAAAGGTGGTTATAATCACCTAGTTTGAGAAGTTGGACCTTCCAGTGAAGAGACACTTCACATGTGACAAACTTGTATAAATAAAGAGGCTAGCACCTCACTTAGAAACACACCTCACTTGCTCATTGAGAGACAAGTTTAGGAATTGTAGTTGGAGAAGAAGAGAGAGAGTGCCGCATCTTTGGGAGATGATCTTTTGTAATAGTTTGAGTTATCTCTTGGCATTGTATTGGCTATCTATAATAAGGAAGTTTTGTTGGGTTTTCCTCCCCTAGAGGGTTTCCCAGGATAAATGTTGTGTCTCTTTTGATTGTGTATTTCTCAGTGATCTTGTCTTTATGTTGTTGTTATCTATTGAAATGAAAAGAACTATAATAATGGCATAAACAGTAATAGGAATTTCAATGGATTGGAAAAGAAGTAGGTAATCTTCCCACATTTGATGGTTTAAATCATTTAGAAACTTTCTTACTGGAATTTGAAGAAATTGTACCAGTACAACAGAGGTTGTTGGCACTAGATGAGGCCTTGAAAGAAACACCAGCGAGATGGTGGGGAACACACATGAAGAAAATCGGGGACTGGGTGCAATGTTTCACTTTGATGACAGTGCGCTTTTTAGACCAAGTTGAAGGGTGCGAAGTTCGATACATGGGTCGGAGTTTTCTAAAGGACCATGTGCGAAGTTGCTAGGAAGCCCGGAGCAACATTCCTCAAGATAATTGGGTGCAGAAATTCATTAACACTTTGGACACAATGCATATTAATTGGTATCTTCAAGTAGAAATGCGCCTCACCACTACAGATTGGTATGGTATGACTCGGAGCTTTGTAGCTACATTTTTATTTGAGAGTCAGTATCCCACAATATATCAAGCTCTACAAGTTGTAAGACAGAAAGTCTTTGAGGAGGCACCTAACCTCCCTGTTGAGCAAGAAGAGGATGAATGGATTGTACCTCTTCAGAAATTGCAAGGTTGTTACAATATCAATGCTAGTGAAGACAATGATCCTAGGAATGTGAACAACATAGAAACAGAAGGACAGAGAGACATAGAAGGACCAGGATTCGAACTACCTTTTATTGGATAGCCAATCAAAATCAAGAAAGCCAATATTGGAACAAAGCACCTAAGCTCGCAAATGTTGGGGATTATTAGGACGATGCCACTATTGACAATATCAAAGAACTATTGCATGAATATCAGGACTTGTCAAGCATATGCAAGGGAGAAATGAGCAAATAATATGAAACCTTGGGAGAAATGAAGATCCCATTGAAACCATATGCAAGGCCAGTCAAGAAGAGACCCTACATATTGAATCCCATGTATAAGCAGAAAGTCAAGATTGAATTAGACAGAATGTTGGAAGAAAGAATAATAGAACCTCTTGAAGAGTCAAAATGGATTATCCCTATGGTGGTCCAAGATAAGAAGACAGGAGAGATAAGAATCTATGTATACTTGAGGAAACTAAATGATGCATGTTTACATGATCCATTCCATACACCATTTACTGATGAAGTGTTAGATAATGTGGGAGGATAGGAAGTTTACTCCTTCACAGATGGATTTTCAGGCAATCACCAGATCAAGATTGCCAAGGAAGATCGCCATAAGATCACATTTTCAATAGAATGGGATTCTTTCTAGTACACAGTGATGCCTTTTGGGTTGAAGAATGCACCAACCATATTTTCTAGGGTGGTGGTCGAAGCATTCAAGGAATTTTTACATAAATATTTGGAAGCATATTTTGATGATTGGACTGTTTTTAGCTTATTGAAAAATCATATTGAATGTTTAAGACTCATGTTGGATAAGTGCAGGAAATGTCAGATTTCCCTGAAACTGAAGAAGTGTATCTTCTTTTCACCCTTTGGAGTGCTACTAGGGAATATTGTGTGTAAGAAGGGGTTGTTGGTAGATCCATCCAAAATTTCCATCATTGTTGATCTACCCCCTCCTACTTCGGTTAGACAGTTGCACACTATGCTGGGACATATTGGATACTAGAGAATGTTCATCAAGGGCTATGCACAGATAACAACACCCATGGAAAATATTTTAAAGAAATATTGTTAGTTTCAATGGTCAGAGGAATGTCAGTAGAGCTTTGACACACTGAAATAGAAAATGGTCATTGCAACTATTATGGTTTTCCCAGATTGGAGTAAGGAATTCCATGTGCATGTTGATATGTCATCTATTGCATTAGGATCAGTGTTAGCACAACCAAAATTAGGAGATATTGACCATCCGTTAGCCTTTGTTAGTAGGAAGCTCTCTACAACTGAGATAAATTACACTATCACTGAGAGAGAAGGTTTAGCCATGGTGTATGCGCTGCAAAAGTTTCGACACTACTTGTTGGGAGGACATTTTAAGATGTTCATTGATCACTCTGCATTGAAATACCTAGTGTTACCCATGATTTTGGTCGTCATGATGATGTATTGATTATGGTGTACTCAGGATCTTCATTAGAACTTTCTCCAGAGAAAAGTTACCTTCATCTCTTTTCAAAAATCACATTTTTGAGGAAGGTTCACAGGCTGCCAATACATTTGCCTGCGAGAATGCATGATTCTCGCAGGCTGCCTTAAGCCAGGGTGCGAGAAGTTCACACTGTGTCTAACTGTTAGTGTGTGAACTCTTTCTAAAGAAGGGAAAAAAATGAATTCTCAAACCTTCTAGAAGGGAATCTTCTAGAAGGATGAGATGGCATTCGAATGGTTATCTAAGTACTGGATTTCCTGATATTTTGGGATCATTCCTATCCAAGTAACTAATTCATTCTCTCTTATATATTGAGGGGATTCTCATGGAAAAGGTTAGAAGAAAACAAGGTTAAGAAGATATTGGAGAATTAGTGAAAGATTGTGTGAAGGACTGATGCTACAATAGCTAAGAACTCCAGCAAGGTTATCAAAAGTGGTTGATCTTCTTCATGCAAGTGAGCAAGTGTGTGTGTCAGAGTCAAGGGCCATTGAAAGGAGGTTTGCAACATCAAGGACAAGGTTGTAATCTTTTCTTTCCATCAATATAATACAGTAATATGTCCCTTTCCCATAAAGCTAATGTCACTTTATTGTATAACTCCTTGATCATATACATAGATTAACTGTTGAATATATTGAGTTGTTTTTACTTCAATTGGTTTGAGTTGTCTTGGTCTTGATGGCACAAGATCATTGGAGTGAGGCTAGAACAACAAAGACCAAAGGAAGCGATCATAAGGTATGTTCATGATTCTTGCCTCCTAGTTCATTCAATAGTTGAAATCTAGGGAAAGAGTATTATTCTGTCTTGCTTTGTTCTAGATCCAAGTGGATCTAGGGATATCGGTTTGTGTCCGCACTTACGGATTTATCCAATAACACCTAGTCAACAAGCCAGTGTTGGGGGAAAGAATATGCATATGGCTACTTTTATTCCAGCAATATGATTTTCAGATTGTGGTCAAGCCAGAGAGAATGAACAAGGGACCTGCCCACTTGTCTAGGTTAGAACATGGAGAGGAACCTACCAATTTGGAGGATACACTACCAGATGAACAGTTGTTGGACATCTGAAAGGTTGATAATCACTTCGTCGAGATAGTCCAGTTCCTCTCAACGAGAATGGCACCTCGCGAATATACATTCATTCAAAAGAAATAGTTGGTAGTTTGTGCTGCATATTTTTCACTTATAGTTGGACAACTATATATGATGGGACCTGATGAGATATTGAGGAGATGTGTTATGGAGGTAGAGAGACCACTAATTCTAGCAGAAGCAGATGAAGGCATCGCAGGAAGAAATTATGCAGGAAAATCAATAGTGCATAAGGTTCTTAGAGCTGGCCTCTGGTAGCCCACTTTACACAAAGATGTTAAGGAATACTGCAAAGCCTGCGATGTATGCCAAAGAGTTGGGAAACCTTCCAGAAGAGATGAGATGCCTTTAGCACCACAACTAAACTTACAGGCATTTGAGAAATGGGCTATTGATTTTGTCGAACCTATTAACCCACCAGGATGATGCACATGAGCAAGATGCATCATTACTGCAACAAAGTATTTGACCAGATGGGAAAAAGAAAGAGAAGTTAAGGACTGTAGTGAAACTACAGCTGCATGGTTCATATTTGACGATATCATCACCCGATTTGGATGCCCGAAGATCCTCATGAGAGATCAAGTTACACATTTTATTAATAAGACTATTGAAGCCTTGACTCAAGAATTTGCAATCCACCATCAAAAGAGAACTCCATACTATCCACAGGCGAATGGGACAGTCAAAGATTTCAATAAGATCTTGGAGACCGTGCTGAAAAAGATTTTGAGTGTGAATAGGGATGACTGGGATTTGAGAGTACCAATAGTATTATGGGCTTATAGAACCACTTGCAAGAAGCTGACAATGCAGACTCCCTTTAATTTGGTTTATGGTATAGAAGTAGTAGTACCTATGGAATACTTGGTTCCTAGTCTAAGATTTGCAACATTCACAGATATGGATGACACTAGCACTGTTCAAAACATGCTTGCGTAGTTTGTGGAACTAGAGGGAGACAATTTTATTGCAAGATTCCATCAGCAGGTACAGAAAAAATGAGAAAAGGATTACCATGACCGACACATCAAGAAGAACGAATTTAAGCAAGGAGATCTAGTATTGGTATATGACAACAAGTTCTTGAAGCATTTAGGGAAGTTCATGACACATTGGCTTGGGCCATATGAGGTTGCCTATGTTATAGAAGGAGGAGCTGTGCCGTTGAAGACTTTGAATGGAGAATGGAAGGAAGGCTTAGTGAATGGGAGCTGGTTGAAATTGTACAATGACAAGCAACTGCCTCACAACTCTCAGTAAAAGCATAAGAAGAAGGGTCTAGGTACTAGGTGCAATTGAAAATGGGTACCAGACACAAAAAATATAGTTTTCACACAGTAGGGAGGGATAGAGAAGAAATCACAGGCTGCTCTGCATAGTTTGAAGTCAAAGTAAAATAGAGGGTCTAGTCTTGCAATGACTTGGGATGAGCCAGAGGTGGTTGGTGGGGGCCTGATGTCCCTTGGTTATGGATTAAGGAATAAAGCGAAGAAAAAGGAAGAGAAAAGATGAAGTACGAACTGCATGGAAGGCACAATGACTGAGAATGGGTTGAAGTGGTCAAAGAAGAAGAAAAGAAGGAGTGAAGTAAGGGAAAACAAGTCGTTGAACGAGAAGATCAAGGAAGACATATCATCAAGGAATATGGATCGTGGATAACTCAACAAGAGGAAAAAGACATCAACAAGTGCTTGGAGCCCCTTGTGGGAAAGATGTAAAGACAGGTTGGTGAAGCCTTGAAAATGCGGGTCAAGCTGACCTAAAGTTTTAGACATCTAGGGTTTTGGATCTAGGGTTTTGACACCTAGACGGTTGCCATGTAATGTATCAATAAAGGTCAAGGAGAGTCGATAGTGTTGGTTAGTAGTTGATTGTTCATTGTTGTGGGTTAAGAGTGTGATTATTGTCGTTACGAGAGAGGCGTTTTGAGCGTGAGAACATTCCTGTATTGTAATATCTTTAGATGGGTGCGTAGGGAGGGGAGGTAGAGAAGAGAGAAAGAGAGAGATATCTGCAAGCCAAGTGGGCAGATAGAACTGTATGTTTTCACATAATATATCAAGAAACAAAGTTATGTGGATGTATCCCTAGGGAGAGGGTGAACCACATATATCTTGTTGTCCTCTATGGTTGATGTTGTGTTCTTTGATTCTTGTTAACCTCTTATTGCATTATTGTGATGGATCTAAGATATAACTATGCTAAGTAGGCTTAAGTTGGTAAATAATATCTAGTTGTTGTGTGTTATTTTTTTGGATCCACTTTTCTTTTCCTCTGGTTGTAGACACCTGGGTCCTACAACCTCCTATTGCTACTTCGGGTGAGACTTTATCTTCTTCGCGGGTGTTGTCGAAAGGGCTTGTAGTTAGGGTTTTTTTGGTGCTTTGTTGAAGCGTTGAACCCTAGGTCTGCCCCTATGCCAACAATTCTTTGGATGAGATAGAGTGAGTGGCTCTTCCTTTTCGCTTTTCCTGCACAGGGTCGGGGACATTTGTTTTTAATATGTTATTGCCATGTGATGATTGCACGAGTGAGACAACATGATCAACTTGGGAAATTTGATTCTTTGGTGGTGGAGGGGTAATGGAAAAGAAGTAGTAGGCCAACTGTTATGATGAAAAATAGGTTGGTGGACAATCTCTTTCAAGCCATCGTTGGAGGGAGGTTCTGGTCACAATGATACATGAGGAGGCACTGAGATGCCAAAACAATTATGATGTGCTTGGAATGGTGGTATTTTAGGTCGAGGTTGGAGGATCCATTGGCCTACTAGGTTGAAGAACCCAACCTGGAAAAGATGGTTCAATTCCTGGGGGTCATCATCCAAATTTATCGAGAACCGAGGTATTTTATGACCCCTATACCAATTTCCCTTGCCTTTGTTACCTCTTCCATTACTGCCTCTGTTGACCTCCTCCATATTTGTATACCTCCTCCATCTTTGTAGCTTCCCAGGATGTTGGTCTCCTCCCAAAGATGACCTACTAGAACACTTAGGAAAACAATGCTACAAACATTCTATCTCTACTCATCAATATTAGGTTTAGATATAAACCATTATGCATAAATCAAATGAAAAGAATAAACGCATAATATTTGGGACAAGAAAATGATTATTTTATTCAGTATGAATATTAAAAGTTACAACCTTCAATGGTTGATGCTCCACGAAATAGGTCTGGGCTCCTCTTAAGGTTTCTCCAATTGCATCATCCCAAATCCTTGTCTCACAATCAACTGATCACTTTAGGGAAAGGGAAGGGATTTTATAGGAGAAAGGGATATAGAGGGAATTCTGAGGCCAAATCTCAGAAAGGGATGCAATACTTGGAATAAGAGGGGGAAGGGATTTTGGCATATTTTCTCTATTCTCATGCTTGTTATTGGAATGGGACCCCAAGAACTCATTTTATATGATAGAAGGATAGTTATTTGGTTTGGTTATGGGCTACAATGGGTGAATCGGTTGGGAAACCCTCGATAGCTTGTGAACTCCACCAAATTCCTTGTAACATTTTATTTTTTTCAACTTTTGGAGGTAAACGCATGTTATTTAGTATGCATCTAGTGTATGTACGCATGTTCTCTAGAATGCAACTAGCATATGTACGCGGGAAGTAGTGCAGAATGGCATGTACATGCTCCAAAAAATGGTTTTTTAAAGAGAGATCCTCAACAATAGTTTGGAAATTGTGCAAGTAAAAAGGCTAAAGCCATGTATGCATAGGTAGGGAATTTTAGGGCTATAACAGATGCCTCCTGATTTGTGAGCTCAGAAGAGAAATCCATTGCCAAAATACATCACAATATCTTTACCAGTGGGAAGGTATGGAGTCGAGTGAGCCAGGGACCAGAGTTCGGGAGGTTGCTATCTTCAAAACAATAATAATCTCTCTAAGGTAGGAATACACATGCTCGGGATGAACTAATAATGCCTTCCAATCAAGTACACTATAGATCCATGTCACAAAAATATCTATATAAAGTGCATCCATGAGAAATACACAGCAGATCTACATCGCAAAATCAATCGATGATATTCAAGTACAATATAATATGCATCTTTAGGAATCATCAACGCCTGTGGCTGGAGACAAGGACTTCATGGCTTCCAATCATGTACACTACAGATCCATGTCATAGAAATATCTATATAAAGTGTAGCCATGATCAATACACAATGGATCTACATCACAAAATCAATCGATGATATTCAAGTACAATATAGTATGCATCTTTAGGAAGCATCAATGCCTGTGGCTGGAGACAAGGACCTCATAGCCTGAGAAACAACTTCAAGATCTTCAACAACTTAGCTAGGATTACAATAGGAGTGTAAGACTCACTACTCTAAGGTCTTCGACATACCGTCAGGGAAAGACTGGAGGATCTGAATCATCAGGTACATAACTTCATGGATTTTGAATATGGACTTAACTAGATTCATGGGATGGCTGAATCATGAAAGTCAAGAGACAAACTATAGAATGGCCGACTCAGGTTGGATAAAAATTTCTTTGGAAAAAAGAACGAAAGATGATCAGACTTAGGAAACGTAATATTGGCATAAGTCTATGATGTAGGAGGTACCGCAAGATGTCCATATGTTTGGAAGAGTAACCAAATGGAGGAGGACATAAATCTATGTAGAGAGAACAAATTCCTAAGGTCATACTATATCCCAATTCCTAGAAAACAAAGGGAAGGATGTGCTTTGTCCAAGGGCGACTATCTTGCTACTGAAAAAATAATGTATATTTTCATCACCTCTTTTCAGAATATTTGATTTTTTTTGGTCTTTTTCAAATTTTTAACGAGCTTGAAAAAGAATAAAAGAATGCTACGTTACAATGAAGGAATGAGTGTCACGAGCAAGAAAACCGGTTCCAAGCACATGGAACATATTGATGCTCAAGGAAAGGAGACATGTGTAGGGTAAGGACACTTGGGGGAAATTCCTCCATGGGTCAAGGTGCTGGATCGCAAAGGAATTTTTTTTTGCAAGGCTTGCGTATGAGAAATGCCTTAAAGATTTAGTTGAGAGCAACATAGAGTCGAAATTAGCCCAAAGAAGTGAAGATGAGACTCATAATGTGATTAATCATGACACAACAAGACTCCTTCCATGTGAATTTTTTTAAGACCAGAGAAGGTAAGCTCGGTGGTTTTTCACGTTTAGAGAGTCTGAAAAAACATTAAAGAAGACTCCAAGGATTACCTTTTTTGCAACTAGTCCAATCGGCTGGAAAAAGGGTTAAAATTGCACCGAAAGGAAGTCTTTTCAAAACCGTTTTAACAAGTGTGACAAAGACAAGATCACTCAGCGATATTTTCAATTTTAAGGAGTATGAAAAAGAGATTAACTATGGACTCACATCCTTTTTCTAGGTTTATTCTCTTTAGCCCAAAAAAGTCTAAAATATCATTGAGGAGAACTCTCTTGGTGAGACAAGTCTCTCGAGGCGTACATTTTTCTGGAATAATCTATTGGCCGGAAAAAGGGCTAAAATCATGCCAAATATATTTTCTTATTGGACCAATTTAACGAGTGTGAATGGAACAAGTTCACTCGACAATATTTTCATATTTAGTGAGTTTGAAAAGATATTAACTATGGACTTCGGTGGGGTTCCTTTTTCGTAAGTAATCTACAAGGCCTGAAAAAGAGATAAACCAAAACCAAGGAGAATGTTCCTTTTTCGAAAATTTAGGCCCTCAGCCCGAAAAAGGGTTAAACTTATGCCTGAACATACTCTTCTAGTGAATCAAAGTTCCTAGAGTATACCTTTATTCGTAAAATTATCCATCCGGAATGAAAAAGGGGTAAACTACTGCAAGAAAGATATGCCTTCAAATTTGAGTTTGGTGAGCATGAAGGGAAACAAGATCGCTCAACAATCTTTTCATTCTTAGAGATTCTAAAAAGGGCTTAAAGAAGACTACATGGGGGCTACTTTTCTCAAGTAATACAGACGAGATCAAAAATAATAAATGCAATCTTGTTGGATGTTTCTTTCAAAATTTAAAGCGAACTTAAAAGACAAAAAAGTGTGTTCATTAGGGAGTCCCCTGGGTAAGGCCAAGGCTAATGATTAGCAAGAGGAAAGATGATACAATATCATAACGAGAATAACAAGGACTCCCAAGCCTATATTCAAAATTCACAACATCGATGACAAAACACAACAAAGTATCTACCTAGGGAATCCATGTAGAGGTAGGCTCTACCACCTAATTACGACACTTCTAAAGAAAGTGAGAAGGTTGTGTGTTTCACATCGTTGGGATCGATCCTATGGAAAAGAGGAAAATTCAACATTATGCAGAAGGATGGGAGTGACGACCTAACCTATATGCAAAAGTTGAAAATATGAATTTTACCATGGGACGATATAAATGTAACCCATCTCAAAAAATCACCATAACGAAAGGAGAAGTTCCCTAAAACGACTGAAAGATAACTCAAAAGAGAACTAAAGTAGTCACCAATCTAGGAAAAGTGAAAAATGGGACCAAACTGGGGAAAAAAGAGAAATAAAAGTCTATAAATAAAGATGGAAAACTCATTTTTATAATTACAATTTGGAAATTAACAAAAAGTCAAAAATCCCCTTTTATCAAAAATGAGAATTCCCATAGCCACGGTGGATGGAAAACCCTCCCACTTCGACCAAGTAAGTACAAATCACCCCCTCTTGCAATTTAATTCATGCATTTGTATTAATTTTTAGTTTGGGAGGCGAACACCCTTGTAAAAGGGTCACGTCTAGGTGTACGTGGGATGTCGTACTCGGGAAGAGTAATAGGAATCCCAAGTACATACATGACTGTATAAACTACAACCCACGGACACCTCCTTTTGTATTGGAAAAAGAAAACACAAGTATTAATCACTCTCCATCTTTTGTGTGTGACAAGATTTATGTGCACTGGAGAGAGAGGGAACATGAGGAGTTGGACATCTTGCTTGAGGAGGACACTATTGATCTAAAAATGAAGAAGACTTGTATTCTTGAAAATATTTGCAAGTAAAATTTATGTGTTAAAATGCAAATGGATCAACTTTTCAACACAACTTTAATAGGTTTTACTCATTCAAGATGCATATAAACAATAGCATAATAAGTGAACAAAAAACACATAACACGGCAAATGATAAAGGAGTTCACCCCTCTCTTGGGCTACATCTCCTGGTCCAGCTTCCAATGGATCATTTTTATTATTTGCTCAAAGTGCTCAAAAATGTGCTTTACAATGCTCAAAATGCCAAATAGACTACTCCAATGGCTTCAGAACGTCCTGTTATCACCCTATAAGTTATAGGATCAACTGCTGACTAGGATATTATATGTCTCTAGTGTTTTTGTTGACAAATGATTTTTCATTCTACAAATAATTTGAAAAGAAAAGAAAAGAAAAGAAAAGAAAAGAAAAAGAAAAGAAAAGAAAAGAAAGAAAGAAAAGAGGGCATAAAAGAATTGCAATAAAAGACCCATGAAATAATAGTAACTTGGTCCATACCTTTCAAGCATGGCCAAGTTCTTTTTAAATTTGATGTTTACAGGATAATGAATGAATTTGGATAAACAGTTTAATCTTAGCCAAAGTGTCTAGGTTAGATTAGTGAATAAATTTGGCCAGACTGTCTAATCCTGGTCAGATAGCCCCAGGGTAGAGTAATTTCTTAACCCAACAGTTTAATCTGGGTTAATTGTCATAGGAAGATAGGTTAGTATGTAGGCTAGTTGCTTTATTGTTTCATTCCAATAAAACCAACTTGATGTAAATGATTGCACCATGTTTCATATGCTTAGAAGATCGTTTGGTCGAAGCCCCATGGTGGTTTCTACTTGAAAGTTTGGGGAAAAAACCCATAAAATGAATTTATCCTAATTTTTTCCCAACACATGTGTTTTCCACTCCCCATTTATGCTCCCTGCACATATCGACGGTCATGATCATGGCGCCCAGATCTACGGTGCACAGAGCATTCCGAACCCCCCCCGACGGTTCTTCTTTTAACCAGGGGGGGGTCCGAAATCGCTGATAACACTTGCGCGCATATGGACGGCCCAGGGTTGAGCACTTAAATCAATGGTCAATATTGGATTCCGGACCCTCCCCCATCCGTTCTACCTTTAATGGAGGGGGGGGGGGGTCTGAAATGAGTAATAAAAGGCGCACTAAGATCTGCGACCAAGAAATAGGCGCGTAGATCAACGACCCTAAATGGATTTGGACCCCCATGGATGATCTAATTTTAACTGAGGGGGGGGGGTCCAGAATGGTAATCTCCCTCTGGCGGGTCCCTCGTTATAGGTGGCATAAATCTATTGGTCTTGAAGTCCCATCACCATCTGTTATCTGACAGACCCCCGTCACTTATGGACATCACCTTCCACTTGTTCCACTTGTTCCCGAGTTAGTCACATCCCATAACTGTTGTTAGTCCCCTCCCCCCTTTCACTCATGGAAATCCCCTTATTACGACTTTTTCCTCCAATCCCTAGCCACCACGTCACCCGTCCGTATCTTTCAGCCACCGTCACCTGCCATTTCAACCCCAAATGACCCGTTGTCCATTTATTACTGGATAACCTATCCGTTACCCAGCCGACCTGTCTCTCGCGCCCAACCGACCCCAGTTGAAATAAAACTACCATTATTTCCCTTAATTTCGCTACTCACCCATCGCACCAGAGAAATTCATCACTTAATCCTCCGTTACATTTCGTCGCCCTCATCCACAGTCAGTCAGCCCCACTAATGTTGTGTTTATTGCATGTACTGTTGCAGAGATGGTGCCAAAATCCAAACAATCTGAAGGAGAGGAAAATCCGTTTCTCCCGCCTCCTGTCGACCTAGACAAGATCCCACTAGTCGACAAAGACCAATTAATCGCAGACGCCAAATGCAATTTTGATTTCTCAGACCTCCAGTCATGGCTCAGGGAAGTTTTCCTAGACCAGAGCGATGAAATTGGACTCTGGGAGTCCAATTTACCCCTCTACCTATTCCCTCAGATCCACCATTTTCTCGAGTTTGCTCTTAAGTGTCAATCTCACTATATCCCTGAACAAAGAGCTGTCATCTCTTCATCTAGAGAAATCCTCTTCCTAATCACGCCTGATTCCATAGACCAGATGATGCAAATTCCGCGAGCCGACTCTGCATCTCCTTTCAACTTGGAAATCCTTACAGAGTTGTATCAGAAGATGAATTTTCCCCAAAGAGATCAAATATTTGAGCTCTTCCTTCCCACCTCTGCTCAATTCCCTTCCACAAATCCCCCTTACCCGTCGTCCATTTTCTCCACTAAGGGAAACCAGGTCATTTCTTCCCTTTGTGCTTTCCTAGGGTACTATTCCGACCAGTGGGTAGATGAGCCCATTCTGGGTTTTCTATCCATTTTCTTCCATTGATGAAAAGCCCACCACCCAGTTTGATTTTAGCACCTTCTTGACAGATAATATTCACAAACAATTCGTGAATTTTGGCACGGAAGGCATGTTCAGATATTCATCAATATTAGCCTACTTGTTCGTCTTTTTCCAGGTGGATAAGTTTGCATTTTCCATGCAGAAGATGGATGCAGATGGTAGGCCTCAGGCTATCACAACATGGACCTCTTTGCTGAATCACAACTCCACAGAGTATAGCTTCAAGGCATTCATCGATCTGTTTTACCACCCCGTGGTAAGAATGCTAGGTGGCAGGCCCGGGCCTCGAATAAACGATGAAGTTCAGACGATCCTGCACCTATCGGACAATACAAAGACTAGGGATTGGTACATGTATCAAAATCATACCGAGATCAGAGTTTACAGGTGCGAGTTGGCACCTTATAAGATTCCCAAGTAGTTGGCACCTTATCTGCAACAGTCGTGGCGCCGGGGAAGAAGAAGACCGGATGCTGAGAGAAATGAAGTTATTCCTAAGATTCCAATGGAATTATGATCTATGTGAGATCATTTCAGAGATGAGGGTGAAGAACAAAAATATCCCTTACGTTCATGTGTCTAGGCCGGAAATCAAGAAATTTTCAAATCAAACAGTGTGGTGCCTGACACATTGATCGAAGTAGAACAACAGCTTCCCCTGACCTCTGTGCCACCAAGGACCACGCCATAGGTCCCAAAGGAGAAGAGGTCGAGGCAGGATTTATCTCTGCCTGTCACTGAGGTATCTTTCGAGGAGTTCTAGATGCACACTAAGAGTCCTAAGACTTCATCAGTCCCAGGCCCGACAGGGGAAAAATAAACCCCGCCTACCACAGTGATTAAGTATATTATTCCACCCTTCGGTTTGAGCCTCTATAAGGACATTACCCCTGCAGTACCGAAGAAATCCACAGACTCCCCATTGGACACTCATCCAGGCAAGACTGGGCCCAAGTTGAGCATTTTTGAGAAGTACGAGATGATCAAGAAAAAGAACTAGACCCTTACCAGTAGTATTTGCGCTCAGTTTTGGAAGCAGACGTCAACTGCGCAACATTGGCTTATGTTTTCATTTGACACAGAAAAGGGCAAAATGAACATGGCCTTCCTCCAGGCATAGGTACCAGATCCCAAGGTAATCACCGACTACAAGAGGGCCACCTTCGAATTCCAGACGAAGGACGTGCACCCAGCCGATCAGATGGATCTGCACAAGCATACCGGAGAAATGGTTTTCTATACGTTGGCACATGCTTCCGCTTCCATAGACAAATTGCAAGTGTCCTTGAACAATGTTCAAACACAGCTCAAAATGGAGAATATTTCCTCCTTCGCAAAGGAAAATAGGATTAAAACTTTGGAGGAGCTGGTCCTCAAGATCGGCTATGACCCTTCGAACGTCAAAGCAGCGGAGGAAATGATAAAGAAAAAAAATGCTGACATTTCATCCTTGAGGAAACAACTGAAGCTCCCTCCCACAGAGGACTCGCAGGCAAAGGAGATAGCAAAAAAAAAAGGCGAGAAGGATGAGATGCCAAAGCTGCTCATGGAGCAGAATGCACAGCTCAAAGAAATGGATGCCGAGATGGAGAAACTACTAAAGGAAAATGAGTAGTTGAAGCCAATGGAATTCATTCCATTGAGTGCCATTCTGATTTCAGGAGTAAGCACAACATCAGTAACAATAGTCTCATCTGCAACTCCATTGACATCACAAGAGAAGACAGCCAACCTGGCCAAATCCATGGAAAAGATGAACCTGCAGGAGACAGAGATTAGTAGGATTAAAAAGGAAGTTGAGAACCTTCAGAAACTCAAATATTCCTTCCAGACCAACCTATCTAAGGAAAAGTAGGTAACAGAGCAGCTAAAGCAGGAGTTACAACAACTCCGGAAGCAGACAGTGGCAGGCAAGAAATTGGTCAAGGTCAAAGAGAGTGTATGGACAGACATCACTAAGTCCATGAATGAGATCTGGCCAATGATCCAGATCATGTTTGAGAAAAATGAATTGCTCCAGAGGAGCAAACATGCCATTGAGAAGATCATAGTAGAATTGGGGGAGATGCCAACACAGGCGAATGATATCATCAAGTTCCTCAATTCTAAGACTAGAGAAGAGATAGAAGAGATAAATATCGAGGACAGAACAGAGACCATCCTTGAGGTCAAAAGAGTTTTGACCAAGAGAGGATTAATGCTTCAACTGGAAGAAAAGATTTATACCATGGACCTAGGGGTACAGAGATTTTTCAGCAAGATTGAGGCTCTCCAGAAGAAAGGTCTACCTGGTTTGAAGGTTATTAATGATAAACTGATGACACTCTCAGATTACAAAAAGAGATTGGCTGAGGTGTCCAAGGACAGTTCAAAGTTTGCAGGCATACGAGGGAGCATCATCGGCAAAGCATTCTTGGATGCCCTTCAGTGGCACATCAACATCCAAAATGAAATTCGATACATATTCCTCACCAAGCCTACATTCGCCAAGTATACAGAAATGGACGAAGTGTATCGAAGACTGCTCAAATTCAATGTTCCTAGTCATCTCAGATGAGAGGAACTCTGCAATCTGATCGATTAGCAGATGAGTTGTCGAAGTCCAGTCAGATGAGGTAGTGCAAAGGCTTCATCAACGGTCTACCCAGAAATCAACGTGCAGTTGCACCCAGTCATCAAGTGGTTCCTAGATTTAGGAAATTTGTTAATTTAGTTAGGCTAAAAATACATTTAGGACGTCCTGGTCATTAATGACAGGAACGTTTATAAATTTGAGTTGTAAATACTTCATCTTTTGAAGTATCGGGGATTTTTGTTGATCTTCACACCTTGACGCTATCAGACTGTAACATTTTTGAAGAGATCTTCCATTAATAAAAAGGAGGCACTTTTACAGGATTCTTGCGTGTATTCACTGGTGATGTTTTCTCTCTAAGTTGAATGTTATTCTTTCTTTGTAATGATATTGTTTTCTAATTCTAATCTTTAAGAGTAATGAATGTTGCAGGATTTATCTTGGATACCCTATTTTTGACTCGAAAGATTTTAGTGTTTATCTTCTGGTGTTTTCAATTGAGAAATTCTTAACTGCTTCTTAGTTGAAATTATCTTTCTCATTTTTATTCTGTCCATCATTCAAGCTACTAAAGGATCCAGTGAGTATATTATATCACCTTGTAGAAGTTTTCCTTCATGTTTCTGGATTGTATTTCATATTTTATTAAAACATAGACCCCATAGCCCGATGGATGTGTAGACTGTCTCAACCAATTCAAAAAACACTTTGACAACAAAACCGATCTATTTCTTTACCTAGCCTAATATCTAAAATTGGAAACAGCTAAATCATATAGAGAGATCCCTCTCTAAAGTTGGAAGGGCTAGATCCCAGCTTCAAAAGTGGTTGGATAAAGTTACCTTTGTAGATTTCTTCTGTTTTCAACCTCTAGGAAATTTACAGAGTGCTAACATAGTGGCAACCATACTAGGGAAAGAACTAAAAATTGATAATTTCACATTTTCTTTTCCCTAAAAGGAAAGTTTGTTCCTGGAATATCGCAAATTTGAGAAGAAAGTAATGTTTAGAGGTTGATTAAACTTTGTATTTATTATTTTCAGACTCACAATTAAAAAGTATATATATATATATATAAAACCAAAAATAATTCTGGCTCCCAAGAGAGTTTATACTCGATCTCATCTAGACCCAGAACCTGCGATAGTAACAGATAACCCTGAATAGTTGCTCCAAAAAATGACCATGGTTGAAGGCTCAGTGAGTCATACTTCCTTTCATAAGTCCCGTTCCCTTTTAGGGGAACCTGTTACCTTTCAAAACCCTGACCTCGATACCTTTCCACAAGAGAGCCTGGTTATAACACGGTCCGATAGTTTTGTGACTGGAATCATCTTTGACCCAAATGCATTGCAACCCCAAACCCCCGAAGTTCTGTCTCCCACGACTAAACCGCAAATCACTTTCTCCGTGATATCCAGTCCCTCCTCGTCCTCATCTTCAGTCGCTACCTTGTCGATCATCCAGGTTGTCGTTCCACCTCCTCCACCAATAATGGCAGCTCGATATGCTCCCTTGGTGTTGGCTGCGCCTCTACATGCCATGCCCCAAGACTATCAAACAAGACTTCCACAGTTCGATGCAACAAGACCTTTGAGTGCACAACAACACGTAGATAAAATGAATGATTATTATGATCTACATGAAGTAGATGAAGCTGACGTTCAAATGAGATTGTTTGCCCAAAGTTTGACAGGTGATGCTAAAAAATGGTACAAAGATTTGCGTGCCACCTCAGTCCTTGACCTCACCACATTCCAAAGAATTTTTCTTGACAGATGGGAGGTAAATAAAAACCCTCTACAAATCCTGTCAGAATATGAAAATATTAGAAGAAATCAAGGTGAGACAATGCAAGATTACTGCACTCGTTTCAATAACCTGTACAACGCAATCCTAGCTGAAATTAAACCTCCACAGGGTTTGGCATTGATAAAATTCCTCAATGGTTTTGACACTGACATGTCATACCAACTAAGGGAGAGAAAATCTACCACCCTGGAAGACATGCAGAAAAGTGTTATAAGTGTGGAGGCTAATTTGTTGGCGAAAAGGGCACGTCAGAGGTCAGAGAGGAGAGTCACAATTAAAGAAGAACCTTCCACGTCAACCTCAGAGTCCAAATTAGATTCTTTGGCCAGAGCAGTGGAAAGGATGATGGAAAGACTTACTGTGTCAGACAAAAATCCTCCGAGAGAAAATCCAACAGCTCCTCAGGTTCGGAACCCTAACTTTAGGAGAAACCCTCCTCAAATCAGACAGAGAGATCCTAGGGATCAAAGAGATCAGAGGGGTGTAGATCAGCAGATCAGACCCCCCTTGCAAGAAAATTATGCTGACGAAGGGGAGGAAGTAATCGAAGAACTGGAGGATACTCACATAAATCTCATGGGCATTCATGACAACGAAGATATTTTCCTTAACCAAGAAGAGAAAGAACTTTTTCTTCTCAACCAAACAAAAGTAAGTGAAGAAGCTGAAGATGCAAAACAACAGGCATTCGAAAATGCCATCTTGGAGGTACATCGACAGTATAATCTGCGGAGTAAAAAGAAAGAAGGGAGTTCCCCGAAGAAGGTGACCGGAACTAAGAAGACCTCTGAGCCATCTGCCGAGAAGATTCCTGAGAAGAGTACTGCCGAAGTTCCTATGAAGAGTACTGCCGAAGTTCCTGTGAAGAGTACTGCCGAAGTTCCTGTGAAGAAAAACATTACTATTCTGAAAAGATCGTCACAGACCGAGTTTTCACCTGTTGACCCACCAAGTACTTCTGGCCAAAAGAGCGCGGTGGACAAACCATAATTGATGAGCCAAGTCAGACCTCCTACCCCCTTTAGCCTTGAGGGGGAATTATCCAAAGTAAAAATTCCCATCCCACTTTCAGAGTTGATGAACAAAGACGTTTATCGTTCACAGGTGATCAAAGCACTGACCATTGAACCTGACATAGGCACAAAGGCCTTAACCATTGGATCAACAAATCACTCAGATACCATGAACCTTACAGACGATCAACCTAAACTTTTGTTCAGACCTGAAGTAGATGGTCGAGATGATACTGTAGAGGTCACTCCTTTTTACATCAGTCTAAACATACATGACCTGATCTTGCATAACGCTATGATGGATTCAGGTGATTCCCACAATCTGATGCCCAAAGAAGTAATGGAGAAACTGGGACTAGAGGTCACCATACTTTACAAGGATTTACACTCGTTTGACTCTAGTAAAGTTAGGTGTGTTGGTTTGATTAAGGACCTGTGTATCACCCTAGTTTAGATTCCTGCAAAGAGCATGGTAATGGATGTGGTAGTTGCAGACATCCCTCCTAAGTACGGCATGTTGCTATCTCGGTCTTGGGGGGATAAGTTGAGAGAACCCTGCAACTAGATATGTCCTATGCCACTATCCCAGTTTTCGGGAAACAAATAAGGCTATACAGAGAAACGTTGATGAAATACATGGTCAGTAGCGAAGAAAAAATGTGCAACTATCCTCTTTACTCTGCACATTCCAAATTGGATTCATTTATCTTGTACAATGATGGTGACATGGGAGAGAAAGATACTCAGTTGGTGGAAGATACATCTAGTCAAGATGAAGGCCAAGAAGTCATTGAGGTAGCAAGGATGAAGAACGTGATAACCAAAGAGTTACCTGTTGATTTATGGAGCATGGATTTTGACAAAGCAGTAAGCAAAGAAGGAGCTGGAGCAGGAGTCTGGCTACATAATCACAGAAATAGGTATTCAGAAAACCATTCTTAAAAATTAAATTTTCAATGCACTGACAATATTGTTGAGTATGAAGCCTTGATGCTCGGTCTAAAGCTGCTGAAAAAGGTCGGTGCTAAACAGATAATGGTAAGAGGTGAATCTGAATTGATAATCAAGCAAATCAAGGGTGAGTACGCTGCGAAACACCCACATCTTAGAGCTTATAGGAATGTTGTTCTAGATGCCCTTAGATGTTTCACTGAATTTGACTTGCGGGTAATGTCGAGGGGACAAAACATTTTGGCAGATGGATTGGCTACGTCAGCAGCCACCTGTAAGATTCCTTTCCGCTCAACTTGTTCATACACTGTTGAGGTGAAATGCAGACCAACCGTTCCCGACAATATCAGGTACTGGCAAGTGTTTGGTAATGATGATCAAATAGAAGACTTTTTACAGTGTAAAAATGATTTTGAATGTACAAATATAGATTTAGAGAACGAAGATGAAAATGTAAATAGTTCTAATTTTGAAATTGATAGTGTAAATAGCATAGATTCAGAAGGATTAGGCGATGACGAAATGGATGCCGATGTGTTACACTTGAAAATCAATATTTTACCTAGAGGTCTAGTTCCTTTAGAGGATTTGTTTGATTTTAACGGCGTAGCCAAAAAACCCAAAATTGAAGCACATGGACAAGAGGTAGAAGACTGTAATATAGGGACTGAAGAGAAACCCAGGATAGTCAAACTGTCTAAATCATTACCCCCAGAGAAAAAACTCAAATACATTGCATTGTTCAAAGAATATTCGGATGTCTTTGCCTGGGGCTATGAAGATTTGAAATCTTGATACCAGCATCATACAACACAGGATTCCACTGAAGGAAGACTAAAAACCATTTAGAAAGAAACTTAGGAGGATAAATCCCAAGTTACTCCCTCTGGTAGAAAAGGAAATAAAAAAAATGTACGATGCGAAAATAATAGTCCCGCTGCGTTTTTCCAAATGGGTCTCTAATTTGGTCCCTACACGTAAGAAATCTGGGGAAGTCAGACTCTGCATAGATTTTCGAAATCTAAATAAAGTTTCCCTGAAGGATAATTACCCCTTGCTGAAAATGGACCACATCCTGCAAAGGGTGGTCAGATCCAGTCGAATTTCTCTGCTAGACAGTTTCTCGGGTTACAATCAGGTCCTAGTTCACCTGGATGACCAAGACAAAACCGCTTTCACCACGCCATGGGGCACTTTCATGTATGTGAAAATGCCTTTTCGTATGATGAACGCAGGAGCCACTTTCTAGAGGGCTATGGACATTGCCTTCGTGGAAGAATCGAGTAAGTTTATTGTCGTCTATTTAGATGATGTAACTGTGTTTTCCCGATCTGATGGCAAACACCTACGACACCTCAGATGAGTTTTCGAGAAATGTAGAGGGTTTGGGATTTCTTTAAATCCTAAGAAAAGCCTTTTCAGGCTAGAGGAAGGAAAACCGCTAGGACACATCATCTCAAAGGATGGAATCAAAATAGACCCCAGCAGAATCGAGGCCATACAAAAACTAGAACACCCCAGAAACCTTAAAGAACTACAATCTTTTATTGGGAGAAAAACTTTCTACGAAGATTCATTCCCAATCTAGCAGAACTCCTCAGAAACATCACAAATATGCTAAAAAAGGACGTAAAAATAAGATGGGACTCCGAGTCCAGACAGTCTTTCGAACAAGTCAAACTAGCACTCACAGAAGCCCATGTTTTGATCAGTCCTAATTTTACTAAGTATTTCTATCTCTTTTCTTTCGCTTCTGAACATACTATAGTAGCGGTGTTACTGCAAAAGAACAACGAAGGGTATGAACAACCCATAGCTTTCTTTAGCAAAGCGTTAAGAGACGCTGCTCTGAATTACAAGATAATGGAGAAACAAGCTTTTTCTTTGGTGAAATCCATAAAAGACTTTAGGGTCTACATTCTCCATTCCCACACCATAACATATGTTCCGAACACGGTAGTAAAAGACATTTTGACACAGGACAACCCTAAAGGAATAAGGGGAAAATGGATTGTTGTTATTTTAGAATACGATATAGAGATTAAGCCTACAAAACTAATTAAGGGTCAAGGCCTAGCAAAATTAATGGTTGAATCGAACTTCCATGCTCTTGACATTAATTTTTTAGATGTGGCAGATGAACAGGGTGGGATGGCGCCTCCAAGCGTGAGAGAGGTATTTCTCAAATCTCCATGGTACACAGACCTTATATTCATTTTGAAAAATCTACAAGCTCCCCCTAGTTTGACTAAGACCAAAGCTAGATTTTTAAAGTTGAAAGCCTTAAAATTTTGTATTCTAGAAGGCAATTTGTATTGGAAAGATCCTAGAGGCATTCTGTTAAATTGTTTATTGAAAGATGAAGCTGATAAACCGTTACAAGAGTTTCATGCAGGGGAATGTGGTGGCCAACTGAACTGGAAGGTCACAGCCAACAAAATACACAGAGCTGGATTCTATTGGCCCACCCTGTTTACCGATGTGCATCAAAAGGTAACTGCATGTCATCAATGTCAATTGTTTGAAGGAAAAAGGAAACTCCTCCCTCTACCTCTCTAACTGATTTGAGTTGAGGCCCCTTTCTAGCAATGGGGACTTGACTTCATTGGAGAAGTACACCCCCCGTCTTCAGGCCATCACAGGTGGATACTCACTGCCACCGATTATTTTACCAAATGGATCGAAGTAGTACCCAGCAGGCAAGCCACTGACTCTGTTATTATCAAATTCCTTGAAAATAATATTTTGTCTCGCTTTGGATGCCCTAGGAAGATTATAACTGATAATGCAGCTGCTTTTCAGTCGAAGAAACTCATAGATTTATGCAACCTATATCACATTGATTTGGGTCATTCAACAACCTACTACCCTCAGGGGAATGGGCTGGCGGAATCATCAAACAAAACATTGGTAAATATCATCAAGAAAACATTGCAGGAAAACAAGAAATCATGGCACAACAAGTTGGTGTTCGCATTATGGGCTGACAGACTGACCACCAAAAGGTCAATTGGTATGTCACCATACCAACTGGTCTATGGCACAGAGGCTATCTTCCCCACTTCTTTGGGAGTCCCTGTCATGAAGTTGCTTCAAGATGCACACGCTGAGCCAAATGACTCACAGAGAAGGATCAACCAGATGATCCATGTGCAGCAGTCGAGGGAGGAATTTTTCAACAAGACTCAGGTAATCCAAGAAAACATCAAGAAGATATTTGACAAATGAAACAAAGAGGATGATTTTGAGTTAGGAGATTTGGTGCTGAGATGAGACGCCAGAAATGAAGACAAGGGAAAGCATGGAAAATGGACAATCTGTGGACAGGACCATACATGATCCAAGCTTTCAGGGGAAACAATGCTTTCTTGCTAAACAACACTGATGGGTCAGATCTTCCAGGAGCACTTGTGAATGGCAGAATGATGAAACATTATGTACCACCTTAGTAGAGATTCGAGTTTTCATTCTCCATTGTACATACCATTTTTATTTTTATGTTTCACCTGCATTTTCTGAGTGAAGAACATCAGTCAATTGGTTGAAGCTCGAAGAGAAGGCCCTAAGTTGTTGACCACTGTTTTTCCAACTTTTGAGGATTAAACCAACGAAGGCTACTAGGCAGAAATTTTCAGAACGACAGGAACCGGGATTCTTGGCACTTCATAGGGAAAGTACCATCCCCAGGTGGAGACGTTGTTATCACCCTATAAGTTATAGGATCAACTGGTGACTGGGATATTATATGTCTCTAGTGTTTTTTTTGACAAATGATTTTTCATTCTGCAAATAATTTGAAAAGAAAAGAAAAGAAAAGAAAAGAAAAAGAAAAGAAAAGAAAAGAAAAGAAAGAAAGAAAAGAGGGCATAAAAGAATTGCAATAAAAACCCCATGAAATAATAGTAACTTGGTCCATACCTTTCAAGCATGGCCAAGTTATTTTTAAATTTAATGTTGACAGGATAGTGAATGAATTTGACTAAACAGTTTAATCTTAGCCAAAGTGTCTAGGTTAGATTAGTGAATAAATTTGGCCAGACTGTCTAATCCTGGTCAGATAGCCCCAGGGTAGAGTAATTTCTTAACCCAACAGTTTAATCTGGGTTAATTGTCATAGGAAGATAGGTTAGTATGTAGGCTAGTTGCTTTATTGTTTCATTCCAATAAAACCAGCTTGATGTAAATGATTGCACCATGTTTCATATGCTTAGAAGATCGTTTGGTCAAAGCCCCATGGTGGTGTCTACTTGAAAGTTTGGGGAAAAAACCCATAAAATGCATTTATCCTAAGTTTTTCCCAACTCATGTGTTCTCCTCTCCCCATTTATGCTCCCTGCACATATCGATGGTCCTCATCATGGTGCCTGGATCTACGGTGCACAAAGCATTCCGGACCCCCCCGACGATTCTGCTTTTAACCAGGGGGGGGTCTGGAATTGCTGATAACACTTGCGCACATCTGGACGGCCCAGGGTTGAGCGCTTAAATCAATGGTCAATATTGGATTCCAGACCCCCCCATCT
>ML788429.1:770853-787603 GCA_009831015.1 Picea engelmannii
AAATTTTACCATGTTTCTTCATGTCCTCCTGAGTCTTGGATTCCCACCAAATGAGTGTTGCACTATCCAATCTTAAAGAAGCAAGTTGAATCTTAGTTTCATCATCTTGAATTTTTTGTATCCTACAATATACCTCAATCTAACAAATCCAATTATCTAATTTCTCAGCATTAACTTCTCCATTGTACATTGGCAATTCGAATTTAATATCAATCTTTAATGAAGGAATTTGTGAAGGAGTTTTACCATGTCCCTTTGGAGAGTTCGGAAGAGGTCTTGAATTGGTAGAAGAAGAAGAAGAAGAAGAAGATGGAGGAGAGGGTGGTGGAGAAGCACCATTCCCTCCATTTCCATTTGGAGTTTTATCACCACTGTCTCCCTTTTGCTTTGAAGGGTTGGAGCCTTCACCTTGAAACCTTGTATTTCTTTCCATCAAGATATTCATCATCTCTCTCATTTCCATGACATCCTTTCTGAGATCTTCATCTTCTACAGGAACATGTTCATGACTCTCTTCATGAGACATACTTGGTGAATGTCTCCTTGAAACTTGCGGTGATGGTATATGCTTCCTCCTTGAAGGATGAGAACTTGGCTCTACAAGTTGACCTTCTCCTCTTGTGAGTTTCAACCTTGCGAGCATCAGAAAACAAAACACTTGAAAATAATCAAGTCTTCAAAAACCTATGCTCCTATACCAACTTGATCTAAAAATGAAGAAGACTTCTATTCTTGAAAATATTTGCACGTAAAATTTATGTGTTAAAATACAAATGGATCAACTTTGCAACACAAATTTAATAGGTTTTACTTATTCAAGATGCATATAAATGGTAGCATAATAAGTGAATAGAAAACACATAACACAACAAATGATAAAGGAGTTCACCCCTCTTTGGGGCTACATCTCCTAGTCCATCTTCCAATGGATCATTTGTATTATTTTCTCAAAGCGCTCAAAAATTTTCTTTACAATGCTCAAAATTTCAAATAGACTGCTCCAATGGCTTCAAAACGTCCAAAAACCCCTAGCTGGGCTTTTTCGACACCTCGTTTGGCCAAAAATTGAAGAAGATAGGCTTCCTGGAAGTCCCCCCTTCAAGCTTGTTGTCTATGTATCTACAAAACGCACCTCCCTTGGCTCAACCTAGCCCACACACATTTTAATGCATAAAAACTTGGCACTCAGCACAACCGCACAACCGGTCCAAACTGTCAAATGGTTACGCGTCGGCCTTAACTACCAAGGCCCATGGGCACATGGTCACCACATGACCGCGTGCTATTACACAATAGGGCTAAGTTCCAAACCGTTGACATAACTGTAAGGTTTAAACACACGCGCATACACATTGGTCACATGTTGACAAAACCGTGCACATTCAAATGGTTACAACATATATTATGGTGGGTCTAACCGCCGTAGCACCGGTCGTATGCATCACAATATAACCATGGGTCGGGGCTTAGCCTCGGCCCGGTTCACGCCCCAACACACATTTTTACAATGTTAAATATATTACAATGCATTTATATATTAAGTAACATGTGTGGGCATGTCGTTTGGGTGGCCTTTCCCAAAGCTTTACCCTGCCCGGAGGTCACGGGGTCGACTCTTTCCAAGTGCAAAGATTTTAACCAATAAACAAGTGACACATGGCGGCCATTGATTAGGCCACGTGTTGCCATTCCATTCGCTGCCAGAAAACCATGTCACATGCCAACTGTTTCATTAACTATCTTCCATGTGTCATACGACCTGCCACGTTAGCGTCCGTACGGACTGTACGGACTGTACAGTCAACGTCCCTTTTTTTGCTTGTTTGTTATTTTGAACAGAATGCAATATCTCTCACTCCCGACGTCCGTTTGAACCCAAATGAGTTGTGTTGGGTTCATAACGACGAGGCCTACGCTCTCATTCGATTTGAAACAATTCCGAGCACTTTTAATTTTTTAGCAAAATTTGATCCCCTGATAAACTATGGTCGTTTCTACGCTAAAATAGTGTGGCTTATGGAAATTATTTCAGTGTCCATTCATGATAGAACAACTGAGGTTTCTTAATGCCTTGGTAGAGTATTGGCATCCCAAAATAGAGGTTTTCATGTTAGATGGTCAATCATTGACCCCAACCATGGAGGACATCTACTTCTTGACTGGCCTCTCTAGGAGAGGGGAACCGGTTAACTTGAAAAACTTTCCTCCAAGGCCGTATAAAATAGAATATTACATTGCAATGCATTATGAGACTGGAACCCATAAAGTAGGCTCTTAAGTACCAATTCACAATATTACAAGCCTCTCCCTATGTGTTATTTTACTCATGATTGGGCGAATTACTGGATCTGGAGCACTCCATCAGTCCTCCAACGGACAGATGCATTGTGCAGTTCAGTGTTTAGAGGGGAAAATCTTTGAATTGAGTACTACCATCCTAGTATGCATGAAGAGACAACTCACAAAGTGTCGTAGGCATACCAACAAGAACTTCATTTTTGGTACCATTTTATGTTATTTTTTCTTCGAGAGGGTGCCCAGTCTCAGTTTGAGAGAGAAAATACAGGGGAATATTTCCTCCTTCCCAACATTTTGCAGGTGGGCAGTCTTACTTCCTAGACAAGGTGGAGGAAGGACCCAAGAGGCCTTTGACGACCAATTCTTTGACTGTTGGGAACATTAGATCCTAGTCATAGAGGAATATCCCTATGCAAGGATTAGCTACCTTAGAGCTCCCGACATACCCATGCCCCTTGGAGAGGAGCGTTGTGAGATAGGTAACATATAGTTTTTAAATTTATTAAATTTTAAATTTTTATATATATTATTTTTCGTGTGTGAACCAGAGTACTAACTTACAAATCTATTATGTACAGATGTGGGACATTTTCGACCGACATACTTCTCCAAGACCAAGTGTCATCCTTGACCAGAGGCAGGAAAAACAATAGAAAGACAACCAGCAGTAGCAGGACTAGCAGTTGCAGGAGGACCCCCAGCTAAAGAGGGTGATAGAGTCCCATGACGAATAGAGAGGAACCTCACTACTCTCAGTCGTGCAGTTCCTGTGGCCAAGATCGAGGATCTTCCCTCGTCTATGCAACCACATGTAGTAGGGGTGCCTTGAACTTAGGTCCATATATTTTGATGTCTTGTGAATATCATTGTCCACTACAACAAGGCCAATATGCCTAGACCTTAGATAACATTGGACTACTTATGTGTCGAGGGAACTTTTTGTGTTATGTATTTTGAGGGCTTAAGACCAATGATGTATACCGATTATGTTTTAGGATTTCATGCCCACTTATTATTCATGATACCATTTTTGGATAAAACATCTTTCTTGTTTTATGGATACCATTTTTTACAACTATATTTACATGTGTATGTGTGTGTTTTACTTTTACATGTCAGCAACATGCCAATCTAAAAATTGCATAGCTAGAGTATTAGTTAAATGATTAAATCTCCTAGGAACATGAATATAAGTAATATAATCAAAATATCTTATTAAGAGACGTACCCTAAGGAATCGTCGGTGAAGAGTGGGATCATAAATGTGATAAACCCCATTTAACTGGGACACAAGTAGTTGAGCATCTAAATAAACCTAGAGGTGAGAAATACCATGTGACAAAGAATCACGTAGTAATTCTATCATTGCACTATACTCAATGACATTATTGGTTGTGTCGCCTAGACAAATACCTCTGAAAGATAGCAACTAGCTTCCAGGTGTGAAAATCACCCAAGTTGTGAAAGAAAGCATCCGAGTGTGTCGGCTAGCGTCGTCTTCGATCCCAAAGTAAACCTCTGATTCACTTGATATATGCCATAGTGAAAAATAAGACATAAATAACTACACATCCATAAAACAAAAAAGACAAAAAATGTAAAAAATACTATACATATATACAAGAAGTCACCTAGGTGACTGACCTAAGAGTAGTACTTCTTAAGGTAAAGTTCGTTTCTAGGATATGCTAAGGCATTTCCCTCAAAATGAACCAGACGATAAGCACCCTTCTCTAAGACCTATTTCACAATGAAAGGTCTGAACCACATGAGTTTCAACTTGCCTGCCCCGAGGGGATCTTTGTCTTCGTCATAGACCAATACAATATCATTGCTTATGAGCCTTGTTAGCCTAACAAGGATGCATCAGGACATTTCTCATCGAGCTGCTCAATATATATAAAACGCTCCTCAAGTGGTGTAGTGTAGGGTAGTAGTTCCACTACCAACTTTAAAGAAGGGATTTGACACTCGATAAGTAAGACTTCCTCCAGTTCGTAGATGAGTTGAAAAGGTGAAAAACTAGTAGCAGTATTTACAGAAGTTAGATAGGTCCAAAACACTGAATATAACATCAAATGCCAATTTGACTTGGCCGAATTGATCATCCGTTGAAGAATATCCTTGAGAGACTTATTCAAAGATTCTACTTGACCATTCTCTTGCGGGTAATAAGGTGACAAATGTTCTTGTTTAAACCCAAAATTTGATGTTAATTCAGTCATCATTTTATTCTAGAAGTGACTGCCATGGTCAGTGACAATATCCTTTGGGATACCAAATCTTGCTACTATCTGATTGAAAATGAAAAAGGGCAGCGGTTTCCCCGTCATTGTTAAATGTCAGCAAAGCTTCGACCCACTAAGTGAAGTAGTCTACTTCTACGATGATATAGCACTGACCCCCTAGAAGAAGCTAGGCGACATGTAGTAAAATCAATCCCCCACTTGGTGAAGGGATCGACAACAATGAACGGAAACATAGGCACACAGTGTGCCCGCATATTCTAACAGAAGATCTAGCATAGGTGACACTTCTTGATCGTGTCAACACAATATTTGATTAACGAGGGTCAGAAGAATCCTACACAAATAATCTTTTGGGTTGTTTCCAACCGAGACATATGAATGCCACATGATCCGGTGTGACATTCGTTCAAAACGAGCTCTTCTTCTTTGTGGGTAAGACATTGTCGAAGAATGCAATCAACACCTCGACGATACAAAGTTTCATTGAGGATGAGATAGTTTCGTGCTCGGTGTTTTATTCATCGACAATCATCACGAGAACCAAAAGTGGGGCACTTCAAAGTCTGAATATACACAAGTATATATCCATACTAGGGGTCCGAAGATGCAATAAGAAAAATATCTTCGTTAATTTGTGACTCCTCAAGAGAAATATCGCCATTTTTGACCGACAGTTCCGAGATTAACTTAGCGACGAACAAGGACTTTTTATATTTCACCAACATGAAATACATGTTGAACTATTGGAGGATAACGATCCATGGAATAATTTTTCCACCGATGACACATTGCATCAACACATATTGAAAGGGATTGACGATTACAATGACAATAGTCTTGCGAAGTAATATATAATAACGGAACCGTTGAACAGCGTGAAGAACTACCAAAGCAAGTTTTTCAACATGTGAATAATTGATCTATGGTCCAACTAGGCCTCCACTAAGATAATAGATAACATTCTCTTTGAGCGCATAATCCTCTTGTACCAAGACCATGTCGATTGTGGACTCTGAATTAGCCACATGTAACACAAAATCCTTGCCATAATCAAGAGGTCTAAGGAGAGAGGCAGATGACAGAGTGCATTTCAACGCATCAAAAGAGTGTTGAGGTGCTTCATCCCAATAGAATGGGACTCCCTTTTTTAAAATACACATGAACCCTTTTGTAATCTCAACATAATTAGTGAAAAAATGTCGAAGAAAGTTTTCTTTCCCTTGTAAAATCTGAATTTGGGGTATTGTGCATAAGGGAGGCAATTGAACTATCGCCTCAACCTTAAGAGGATCGACCATAATCCCTTTTTTCGACACGATGAAAAATAATAAACGACTCAATGTCACGCAAAAACTGCACACGTTTGGATTCAAGTGAATCCGATAGTAGCGACACTGCTCAAATATTAGTCACAAATGGGTGGGATGATCAAATCTTGTGCAAGAACGTGATGCTAGATCATCTAGGTACACCTTGACTATGTTTTTGAGGTCGTGAAAAGTGAACAACATGGCCTGTTGAAAGGTAGCTTCAACATTCTTCAAGCCAAAAGGCATTTTTCAATACGTGAAGGTACCCTAAGGAAAAATAGAATTCATTTTATGTTGGTCCTCGAGTTTTATTTGAATTTGATTATATCCTGAAAAACTATCCATGAAAGAAAAATCTTCGCAACCCACACACTCATCGACAATCTGATCAATAAATGGGGTTTGAAAATTGTCTTTCCAGGAATCTTTGTTAAAATCACGGAAATCCATACAAACGTGAATCGTTCCCTGTTTCATTTTTTATAGGAATTGGGATTGATACCCATTTCATTAATTGTACGGGCTAGATGAAACCAACTTTGATAATTTTTTGTACTTCATCCTTTATCGCCGCTGCTTTTTGAGGATTGACTAGGTGAAGCTTCTGTCATACAGGTTTGACATTAGGATAAGTTTTGATTTCATGTTTGAAAATTCATGGATCGATTCCTCGCATCTCCTCGTAAGACCAGACAAAAACGTCGTGAAACTCCTTAAACAACTAGGTGTAAATTTGAATCTCTTCGGGGGAGAAATTTTCTCTGACAAATACATTCTCCACGACTCTAGGGGTTTTGGAGATATCGATTGGAATAGTTTCATCAATAATTTCCATGTTTCCCTCATCGTATACTCTGTGCATAGCTAGAGGGTTAATAGGACAAGGGATATCTCCATTCATGGTCAAAGAAAACTCTCCCACCTCTATCCTCCTAAGCTCGAGAAGAAAATAAGATCTATGGTGAAGATCATCCCAAGGTTTGTTGGGACCAATAATTGCTTCCAGAATCACCTCATCAGAGGGAAAGACTAAGTCTGAAGGGTCTTGAGTGGCAAGAGAGTCCTGACCCAAATAGGCTCGAGAACTTGATCTAGCTTCTATGAGGGAGTCAGATTGGGGTTGGCCAAGGCTTTCCTGAAAACACTATATGCAACCCTAGCAGTGGATAAGGTCATGGCCATGCCAATTTTCCCTATCCCTTCCATCGAAGTCAATGGGGAAGGTAAATTCCACGAGTCGTGAAAGTAGCTTGTTTTAAAAGATGACACTTGAAAAATTGTAGCCTTTGGTTGGTTGGGGATGGTCGAAATAAACCTTACATCATTGGAAGGTGGTAGATAATCAAAAGTTCCCATCAATGATGGAAAAAATCCGACACCTAAGTTGAAAGTGCCTGGCTATAGGTTATCAATCATCGGGACCTTGGAAGCCCCAGATGAAGGGTCACGACAAGAGAAAGACAATTGGTCTACGGTTATAATCTGACCTTCATGAGGAAAGCATAGAACCCAAAAAGAGGTGGCTACAACCACATGCATTGTGTAAGTCCAACTTCGTCCTAACAAGAGATTGTAGTCGAGAGGTGAATCGACAACTTCAACCTCGACGCACATAGTTTTAGCCTCCAACTGCACGAGAAATGAAGGAATTAAACCATGTGGTATAAATAATAGAACATCAAAATTCATAAGAAACATAAATGACAAAGACAACGCAGGCTGGCCAATGGCCCTCCAACATGCCAAAGACATCATGCAAGTCAAGGCACCCTCATCAACCGCTGTACGAAAAATGTTCTATGTCAATGATTTCATGGTCTATGCCACTACTATCTAAAAGGAGACAAGGTGAGGAAGACGAGGTTTATGGTCAATCATATCGAAAATGATCATCCCTTAGTTATTGGGCTCTGCTGCTCTAAAGGCAGACAACAAATCTTTTCTCTATGAGGGCAAACTTTGGATAACCTCCAGAGAAGACATTGCACAAGGGGTCTCTACTCAAAAGAGATAGTGGTTTCCATAAATGCAGATGAGGTCCAAGAGACATAGCCATAGGAGGAGAAAAGGTTGAAGACTCGTGAACACTTAGAAAACCTTCTAAGTCAGAGAGATCAGAAGCTCAGGAGGAAGAGTGACAATGGTCGTTGGATCACTGATCCAGAGGACCAACAACTGTCGAATTGATTTAAGTGGAAGGAAAGGATAAGAAAGGTCTGAGATTGAGAACTCGATCACCTGAATTTTCGTCAGCCGTCGGATTGAAATAAATGGAAGGATAGGATAAGAAAAGATGGAGATTCGTTGGATTTAATCCAAGGAAAAGTTTCATCGTAGACAAATCGAATTGTTGATCTAAGATCTTGATCATCGAACAACATTGGTTTCGGGTCTAAAGATGTGAGGAGGTTACGCTCCGAAGAAATCACTTTGAGAGTTTTAGTTTGAGATATGAAATCCCCAAAGTCCGGAGAACTGGAGAGCTGGAGTAAACATTATCCATCAGATCATTTTAAAGTGGAAAGACACGATAAGCTAGAAAAGCAGCATTGTAGAAATATCGAGCCATCAATCTAAGAACATCATCGATGAACAACATTTAGTTTGGGTCTAAAATTTGCGAGGAGTTTACTGTTCGGGGATTCTCACTTGGGAAGAATTGGCGACTTGAAAAGTCGAAATACCCAAAGTCCCGAAGGCCGAAGTCTCGAAGTGAATGAGGATCCATGTCAGCAAGGACATGTGGTGCAATCAGACAATTACAAGTGTCAAGTTGACTCGACATTTCAAGTACGTGCAATACAGAAATCCGAGTGACACGTGGCAACTACTCAGCTCGTGACACATCATCAAGTGACATAAGCAAGTTACGTCACTACAAGATTTTTAATTCGGGAGTTTTACCATCAGTGATTAGCCTAAAGTCCTAAAGTTCCAAATGCAGTATACTTGAAGAAGATCCAGACCGTTGGTTTCCAGAAGGACGCGTGGCAGAAATCTGTGCGGTTTGGGGAAAAACACTCTAGGAAAAAGAGAGCAAAGAAAGTTGAGAGTTGAGATTCCCAAACCCAGGAAACCCAAAGTCAATCTCAATTGTCTGATTATGAGAGACACGCTTCAGTCGATTGCTAACTCTGGATAAAATAAAAGGAAGGAGGAAAGGTTGGAAAGTTGAGATTGTTGAACCTCGAATACCCGAAGGGATTGTTACCATTGATTCGAGAAGGACAAGTGTCATTAGATCACAAGATCCATGTAAAATGCTCGAAGGGAAGCCAAGTGAGTTGAAACTGAAATATGAGAATGTCGAAGGGTGAAGTCTCAGAGCAGAGGATAGTTGTTGGATTAAAGAGGATAGATGTTAGTAGATATTCCATTTCGGAAGATATCTAGTCAGAAGAAACGAGAAGTTGAGATTTTAAGTCTCCGAGTCCAGAGACCCGAAGGAGATCTCAGCCATAAATCCGAGAGGGACACGCATTAGTGGATTGTCAACTCCAGAATATTAACATATGGAGGAAAGCAAGGTTTGAGAGTTGAAACTCCCAAATCCCGAATCATGAATTAAACCTCAGTCGTTGATTTAGAAAGGACAGATTTGAGCTCTCAGTTCAGGAGCACCATCAAGATCATGAGATCGATGGTCCCATTGAATTGCGGGGACTGAAGGTTCTTGAACATTAATGAGATGAGGGTGGTCCGCAATCGAAACCATGATTTTGGCGAAAGGACAGGTGGAGGCTCGAGGTAAATTGTAGGGAGAAAAAAAATTGGTCTAAACCACCTTTGGATGTGCCCGCAATCGCGTGGTCACATGAGCTCATTACCCAAGGTCATATCGAGGGAGGAGATAAAACATCGCTAAGCTCCACTTCCAAGTTTGGGAGATCGAGAGTTGGGAGAGTCAGAGTGACTCATGATATATTACTCAAAACATAAAGTCTCGAAGTGATTGGCCCCAGGTCACAGCCAACGGTCATGTGAAGGAAGGGACTTAGAAGCCAAAAATGCCAAAAACGACTAACTATAAATTCCATAGAAGACGAAGATTTGCGACTGCCAGAGAAGCCAAAGAATATCAAGATAACTCCCACTGATGACTAACAGATGATGAATAACCACCAAAGAAGATGAAGAGTTAAAATGATGATCAACAGAGAACTTGGAGTGAGAAAGATATGCAAAACGGAGAAGAGGGTGTGCTTTTTTCGATAGTGATGCATGTGGGTAGGAGGAGACGAAGTGAATAACAGGGAGGGGAGATCTGTGGCACAACGAAGAGAATGCAAAAGTAGAATAGAGCATAAAAGGCAAAAGTGAATATGAACAACATGCAATGTTGTGCGGAGAAAGAAAATGAGCAGAGCATAGAAGCAGAAAGATGCAGAAGCAGAACAGAGCATAGAAGCTAAAGAAGGAGGAGGAGACATGGAGATGTAACAGACCATATCAGAGACAGAACAAGTAAGTAAATTTTTGTAAGATTCAATCAGGGTGGTAGGGTGGTGCTAGGGAGGATTGCGGTCCTCTAAATTCTAGTTGGTGCTAGAAGATATTCTGGGAGTTGGTGCTTCCATCTAGTGGGTGCTAGAGAAACCTGGGAGTTGGTGCTTCCATCTAGTTGGTGCTAGAGAAAGCTGAGAGTTGGTGCTCTATGCAATTTGTAGATTTCTATTAGAGGTTGTAACCTCATATTTCAGTTGGAGCTCAAAGATGATGATGTACATGAAAGTTGGAGCTTGATTGACATCCTAAGAAGAAGAGGTTTTCACCCTTTATAGGGTTTCCTCAGGAAAAATGATGTCTTTGTGTATTTTTTTTGATTGATCATTGTATATCCATGCATGTTAAGTTATCAGAAACACATTAAATAATAATCTAGAAAGAATCATAAAATAACAGGAAAATTTTCAAGCTTATATACATAATTGATTCAGGCCCCCCTCTCAGTTACATTTCCAACAATAGATCCTCCATGAAGGAGTAATTCTCAACAACCCTCACATTTGGGTTATGGTAAGCCTTCTTAAACACACCTTTAGGGATGTGAGGCATTATCTCTCCCACTATCTTCTCAATTTGAAGAGGAGCTAGTGGGTTGGAGCCCTATTTTCCCTTCTCAACAGATTCTGGCATTCTGTAGTCATGAGTTCTGGTCGATAAATGAGCATCGATGTTCATCATTTAAATTTTTTCGGTCGTGTTGTTAGGATTAGGCACGGGGCTTCCCTAACTACCCCTAGGCACGCTCGTGGATGCATAATCCTGAGCTATATTTTTCCCTTGTGGAAAAAGGTTTGTTAACAAGTAGGTTGTTGATGTGATAGTAGATTTTGGGCTTCCACAGGTCGAGGGAATAGGTTAGTTAAGTGGTCGTCCGTCCAAATCTTACACAAAAACTTCACCTTCCTTGTCTCAATTTTTCCCTCACTAGCATTGTTAGAAGCCTTTTTATTTTTTTGTTTCTTTTTTCCCTCTTTCTATTGGTTGGCCTTGGGATTTGTTGATTTCACACTATGTACATCCAACGTCTGAGTTGTGGGGGTGTTCGAGCTAGGATTCTATCTGGCCATAGTGTGTTGAATTGATAATTGTTGTAATTGATTAGACAAAATATCTATGGTCTTTCTTTGTGATAAACCCACTATGCCATCAATGTGGGGCCGAGAATTTTGTTTGGCCTTATCAATTTTTTACCGTGGTGCATCAGATAAGATCTTGTAAAGCATGCTAGACTAAGAGTAAATCAGTTTTAGATGTTGGGCTCTCCTAATAGCCTCTTCCTCATAAAACACCTCGAACATTGCTACGTCTTTGGACACATAAGGAATCAAATACTTTAAGAACCACTCAAGAAAAAGTGTAGGAGGGACCTTGACCTTAATCAATCTCTTTTGACGCCGCTATTTGCGGATATGATCTGAGATATGGTTAACCTTAGTTTGCTCAAAGTTGGCCATCAACTCGGTGTCGGCATCGTATCTCACAAACTGGAAATGGTTCAAGAAAACCATAGCCATATCATTCAATTAAAAGTACTTCGAGGTGTCGATATCGATATAACACTTTGTTGCACCCTCTATAAGAGTGCATTGAAAAAGGTTCAACTGAACAAAGTCGTATTTCAATGAGTTCGATGAGCACCACAAGTGAAAAGTAGTCACGTGATCACCCATATCTTCGATAGGATTTCTCTCAAATTTGGGAATGTCAGAAGGAAACTTAGTTTCCACGAGGGGCCAATACAGAGCATGATAGATCGGGTCATTTAACAATCTCGACAAGTCTGGAAAATGCAGAGTTACCAGAAAGGGTAGTTTTGGTTGCAGAGTATTTACATGAAAAGTGGGACCTCGACTTTTACTGGCACCAAGTTGCTAGCAAAAGTTGGACTGCTGGAGAAGGTTTTGGTAGAAATCGTGGCCTTGACCAACAAAAGGAAATTGCATCTGTTTTTGCATCATCGACTGCCTCCGAAAGTTATACAACATATCTTGTACAAGTATTGCTCCCAGTGGATTGTTCCAAGGAGCTTTGTTGTGGATTCCCCTAGCTGATCCTCTTGGCATAGGTATTGAACCTTTCCGAGGGTTCCATTGAATATGGAAGGGGTTTCCCCCGACCGACATCCTTTGCGAGGGAAACGATCCCTTTTAAGGATTCCAAAGACCTTGTGTGGAGTATAATCCTATCATATCTCCCTCTGAAGGAATGGTACCTTGCATAGGGTTTTGTTGACCAAAGTTAGGGTTTTCCCAAGTCGAGAAAGAAGACGAAGAAAAGACGTTGTTTCCAAACACACCAAACAAAGATAACAACATTGATGCCACTAGCGTTGTGTATGATGAAGGTACCAAACTACCTCAATTGAACAAACTATAGTTAGTGTTAGGTCTGATCGATTGTTGAAACGTGCCACTAAGCGAAGGGGATAGAGGAGGTATATGACCCCCACCATAAGGAATAACATTGAAAGGGGCAGTAGTGCCTGTGACCGATCCTTGCAAGGATCGTTAGAGATCCCTACCCCTAGACCCATGATATGTAAAGTAGAGTAAGTAAGAACTGAATTCGAGTCAAAGTCGGGCATCTCATATGAGAAGGGACCGCTTGTTGCATTTTGTGTGAACGAAACAATGGTTGAAGTCGTAAAAGGAACTGATCCACTGCTCGAAGTCGTGGGTGTCAGGACAATTGTGGTCCTAACAGGCAAAGGTCGGGGAGGAGGTACAATGCCCCCTCCAGCAGTAGCCATAAAGGGAGTACAAGGATAACCTAACGAAGTAGAAATGTTTTATTCCATCACTGCGTGCCGAATATGCTGACGTTTAGGAGAAGTCACCTCAGGGGGGGACTGTATTAATTAAAAGAGGTGTCGATAAGTTAGTGATCGGAGGAATTTCTAGCCTGACACCTTCTGTCTTGAGGTCAGAAATGATTGATTCCTCTGGGGATAGAAAGTCTTCTCTCGGAGCTAGCTCAGGTACAGTTTCGTGTGGCCTAGTCGCTTCGAACAATCCTTCTTGATCTACCTTGCTCCTCAACGGTGGTAGAGTTGGCTCCAAAGTAACCGGTGATAGACCCTGAAGCCTACGCGACCAATGGAGTTGTTCATATTCCACTTTTTGAAATGATCAACCAACACAGTAAAGTTTGACTAGCTTGAAGCACAGAGCATACACTAAAAGTTGCTAAAGATAAATCAAGCAGACAAAGAACTAGTGGGAAGGAGAGTTACACCAATTGACACTAGAGAAACTTATTGATGCAAGTGCAACTTGAACACAAAAGCACCCTCCAGGTATACTCTACGAAACATGATCCGGCGTCCTCCCTACGTACCACCCTATACCCCCACAGTCACCCATGAAGTCTGTAAAAATAGGAAACTAAGTTTCTAGCTCGCATTCAATCACTAGGAGGGTACAATCGACAGTCGGGTTGATCGTAAATGAGGAGGATAACGATTCTGAAGCCCTTCAACAACGCCAAAAGAAATTGGTCCAGAAGAAAACTGAGGCTCTCGAACGTATTCAAGGTCCAAGAGGCTCCATAGGCAAATGATATCAATATTGTTTCCAAGAAAGACCCTCAATATACAATCCCCACTACGCTCGATCAGAATTTGGAGGGGTTATCTCCTATTCATTTCCTTACGTGACCTCGTGTTTAGAGCCTTTGTTAGAGGAGGGTCTCGACTAACCCTTACGACATTGGACTTTAGACACTCCCTATCTCAGACTCCAATTTTTTTTTTAAATGGACTTAAAGACTTTCCTCTTCACACCTATTTCGAAGCCCTAAAATCCTAAGTTATTCGATGAACCCTACAGATAGAAATTCTAATATATTTTAAGTTAAACGTTAATTTTATGGGATTGATTTATGCAAAGGATGTGGTCGTGAAACTAATGGTGTTTGGAAGAGACGAAAACGAAGAAAACTTTAGAGCATTTAAAAGAACTGAAACTCTTTTCTTTTACAAACAAACAACTTAAGCTACGCTATCAAATTGAATGCAAATTTTTTTTTTTTGAACTGCTTTAACAAGAAAAACCAAAGTAAAAATTTGTTTTCGTTTTTCTAAGCATAAAAAGGATAAAGAGAATAGAACCCAAGATTGACAGAGATCCTAAGACAACTGCGTAAACGCGGGGATTCAAGATAAACTTAAGGATGATCTAAAACTTGAAAGTTCATTCTAAACCTCTAGGGAAAACAAAAGAAAACCAATAAACAAGTTGACAACGAAACTTTAACCCAAGCTAAGGCTAGCTAGTCACAAAGACTCTGTAAAGTCCAAGAAATCCCTCAGAAGCCCAAAGCTCCTATGAGGAAAGAGAAAAAATTATCATTTTTTAAAACACCCTCAAGACACAGAGACGTGGGTTGTTGCACCAACAATTTGTGTATGTACGTGGGTTGTCTATTGTGCGGACTACGTATGTATGTGAGCTGAGCCAAAGCATAGTGCATACACCTATGAGATTTTTCAAAAAATAAAAAGACTAGGTAGACTGTCTCGGCACGAAAAGATCGGTGACCAGAGACCCTTAAAAGACTTAGTAAAATTGATAAAAACTTAAAGGAAATAAAGAAGCCAATTAAAACCAAAAAACCTCCTTCTAAGACACTAGAGAGACTTCCCATTGGATTCGCCAATTCTGCTAGCGGGGAAAATCTCCCTATTATTATACTGGGTTAGAGTATAGGCAGAGCATTGATCTCCCAAACACTCTAAATGGATGAACATAAAGAGATAGGAAAGTAGGCTAGAAGTAGTACCTTTGGTCCTAATGTTTGATGTAAACCTCTCCTCGGTCTTTGTAGCTTCTCAGGCTGTTGGTATCCTCCCAAAACTGACCTGCTAGAACACTTAATAAAATAATGCTACAAACATTTTATCTCTACTCATCAATATTAGGGTTAGATATAAACATTTATGCATAAATCAAATGAAAAACATAAAGACATAATATTTGGGACAAGAAAATGATTATTTTATTCAATATGAAGATTAAAAGATCAAAATGATTCTTAATGTTGCTCCAAGTGCATCATCCCAAAGCCTTCTCTCAAAATCAATTGATTAGTTTAGGGAAAGGTAAGGGATTGTATAGGAAAAAGGGATAGAGAGGGAATGTTGAGGCCAAATCTAAGAAAGGGTTGCAATACTTGGAATAAGAGGGGGAAGGGATTTTGGCAGAGTTTTGGGACCCCAAGACCTCCTTTTATATGACAAAAGGATAGTTATTCGGTTTGGGGATGGGCTACATCGGGTGAATTGGTTGGGAAACCCTCGATAGCCCGTAAACTCCATCGAATTCTTTGCAATTTTTTATTTTTTGCAACTTTTGGAGGTAAATGCGGGTTGTTTAGTATGCAACTAGCTTATGTATGCGGACAGTAGTACAGTAGTGCAACAGGCATGTACATTCTCCAAAAAATGGTTTTTTAAAGAGAGATGTAGAAAGACCAATGCCATGTATGCATAGGTAGAGCATTTTAGGGTTATAACAGAAAGTTAAGGGTATTTTTCTCCTAATTGGTTCAAAAATAGTTAATAACCATTTTGTTGATAATTCTTTGTTCTCTATATAGGTTTATCAGGATTGTATTGATAAAATTTCTTTCTTATTTACTAGCTCAATCTCATAAAAAAATCATAAAATTTTCTTTCTTATGAGAATTGCAGTTTAGAGAACTAATTTGTGAAAAACATCCCATCTAGAAAGAATTGCACTTTAGACAACTCATTTGTGAAAAACATCCCATCTAGAAAGTAGTTCAGTTCTAAAACACAGAGCAATAGTTCACAATTTTTACTTTGCTATCACTTCAAAATCACCAAATGAGCCAAAAATCCTTAGATTTCTAACCTAAAATCCAACCCTTCATGGCAGAAGGGTTTGAGATCAGTGTCTAGCGGACAGGTCCTATGTTCATAATCAGATCTTTAGGTTATGATAATGGATCTGAAAGAAGAGCAGTTCTATCTGGTAGATAAGATGTGAAACGGAATAGCTGGATATGGCGGCTCTCCCATCGGATCTGAGAAAAGCTCGCAAGTAACAAAATCACAGGGAAAATGAGCAGAAAATCCCAAAGGCTGAATACACATCAGGACAGCCAAACAAAAATTATCACATGATCTCCTTATTCTTTCCTGGACACATACACAACTCGGCAAACATCATACTTGAGCTTCTTCGCTCCTAAACTCTTCCAAAATGCTTCTGCGGGGCAACCATCCACGTCATTGTAAGCAGAATCTGCACTTTCCCATCTCCCCAGGCCGATTATACTCTTCCCGTCCAACGAGTTATAGAAGCTGTAGGAGTGCAAACCTTCACTCTTTGTGATGTATGCCTTCAGTACAGCAAGACAACAGTA
>ML788429.1:787703-808010 GCA_009831015.1 Picea engelmannii
ATTATGCTTAGTCTGTTTACATATATGAAATAGTATGGGAACTATCCTTATTTTGGGCAATTTCGGTTTTTCTTTGTGTTTTTAGGTTTGTGTTTTTATGTCAGTCAAAGTTTTATGTGTTTTGATTGTTTTTTCGAAAAAATGAATAGTTGAGTTTTCTTGAAATTGATCAAAATTAAAATAACAGTTCAAATAAAGTTTTTTTTATAAAAATACCAATTTTAATTTAATTTTTTTAATTCAATTTTAACTAGGAATTCAAAAGCTTTATAAATCCTCCTATGATCTATCCCAATATAGTTTGCTCTTTGTCAATACAAGACACAAACGTAACGAAGTACGGTAAGGAAATAAACCACTCAAATACGAAATGTTAGGGCAACAAGTTGTATGTCTCGAAGTCACTATGATATTTATGGAATGAATCATTCAAAATCACTAAAATAAAATGAAAACGTTTAATTCTTCAAAATAGCAAATATATTGTGACTAGTGAGAATACTAGAGTTATGCATCTTGTGGCATAGCATAATTGTCTAATTCTCATCCTAATTCAATGGGTAGTCAATAACTACCTTGTTAGTGACTATATAACTTTGTTAAATTAATTATAAGTACAATCTTGTCTTGTTATTGATGTTTTTAATGTTTTAATTAACTTAAATTAATTAATTGATATAACTAAATAAAATATAGTATATAGACATATTTTTTCAATAAGAAAAACTCTTATATTAGTAAATATAAAACTGTCTTTTTTTAGATAATACAAATTGTAATCATGCAGTAAGAAGTTTTTCATCTTTTGTCTCTTATACAATATTTGATCATGTATTCATCACTATATACATATCTATATCCACAATAAACAAAAAGTTTTTTCCTTCTTATAACTGAATTTTACAAAAGTGCCAAGGAAAAACAGTCCATTAATTGTTTATCCTAAGTACTGATTTCAATTCTTTCAAAAATTTCTTGATGTCCATTTGCTTCCCATGAACAATAAATGTCGCCTTCCTCCAAAGATAATGCTTCCTTTGATATTCGATCAACAACCTGATTATAAGTTCTGTATATATGTTGGGCTTTGATTTGCTAAAAGTGTCTGCTCAGTGCTCTAATCTTTGTCATCCAAGGCTGCAAAGATATCACTTGAAGATTATTATCTTTAGTATACCAATCAACAATAACCTTAGAATCACCCATCAAAAGTAACCTTGGTACCTGTTTAAGATAAGAAAAATATAAGATTACCCAAAGTGCCAACAATTCTCCTTTTGAATTTGTTCATTTTCCACAATTCATTTTGAGTTTAAAAGTGCCCATTAATGGACATTTCAGTATGGCCACAACCCCACATTTTGTTCCTCTTTCTTGTGATGCCCCATCGAAGAATCCTATTGCCCCACCCAAATCAAAAGTTAGTGGTCGATCAATCCTTTTGTGAAAAGTGTCTTGTGTTATTTTTTGTTTCTTCACGTTGTGTAGTATGTAGTTGCACACTCTAATCTGGTTTATTTCCTTATCTTCAAATATCACAAAATTTCTATGCTTCTAGACCTCCCAGCTGATAAAACAAGGGATTTCATTCGAGTTTTCATTTCTCTTTGTCCAATTAAGTAGGCTATTTTCAAACTGTCCTCCTTGCCATTTATTGACCAGCTTTAGTTCCTTAGAAAAAGTTTGCCAAATATTTTTTATAAACCTACATTCCCCAAATAAATGTAACACGATTTCTTCACTTTCCTTACAAAGCACACACAAACTAGGACCCTGAAAACCCCTTTTTGTCAAGTTATCCCAAGTAAGTATTCTTTGTTCCCTCAATAGCCAGATAAACAGTTTTACCTTTATTGGTAATTGCCACTCCCAAATCTCATAATACTAGAATTTTGGCTCTTCTCCCCTACCCTCCATCACTTGAACTTTATATGCTAATTTAGCGTTAACCTGGCCTTGTTTGTTATCCCAAGACCAAAGTAAGTTATCTTTCTCATCCATCAGTTCAATTCCAGCACTTAACAACCCTTTAGTATAGTTTATCCATTCATCTTTTTGAGCTCCTTCCAGGCCTAATGTATCACCATTTTTCCACCTTATAGAATTAATACCTTCGTGTGTATTTGAACCTGCATATGCAAGACAAGTGATCCCTTGTTATTTTAATAATAATAGAATATTCTCAGATAATTTATAGAATGAGAGGGACCTAACCATAGGGTCAACACCAATTCTCATATCTCTCCCACTTCCAGGCTTCCAAACCAACCAATCAGTAATTCCGTTCACCGAAGAGGTAAGGGCTCTCTAGAAATTTGAAGTTCCATTCCACTTTTTTCTCTCCTACCTAAACCAACTCTCAACAGTTTTCCTTTTAAGATATTTTTTCATATCACCTCATGCCAAAGTCTAGGGAGCATAAGACATCTCCATAATATTTTTTTCGCCAAAGCTTGTCCAAAGATAAATATATTTTTGATACCCCATCCTCAATCCTTTTTAGGTTTTGTAATATTTTTCCAATCTTTAAGATGCATACCTTCCTTTTCTTTTTTAGAAGACCATGGGAAGTTGAACATTCTTCTTCTAATACCGTTTAGTACACTTTTGGGAATTTTTTCCAAATACAGCCAGTACACCGATATGCTTTCAAGTACTTCTTTTACAAGAATGACTCTACCACCCATGGTAAGCCACCTATGACTCCAACTCAGGAATCTCTTTTCATTTTTTTTCTCTAACCAAAGCCAGTCCATTCTAAGGTAACAATTTGGTTTAATGTAAAACCCAAGATACTTGAACCGTGTATCTAAAGGTTTAACTTCAAATGGAATTAGTTCCTTCAACAAAATAATATTTGCATCATCCCATCCTGCTTCTAAGAACATAGATTTTTTAGGGCTGAAATCCATCCCCGTGGCCTTGCAAAAAAGGTCCAAGACCTCCATATAAACTTTCCATTCATCCATGCATCCAATCCCAAATAGAATTACATCATCTACAAACATTAGATGTGTAATATTTAGCCCTCTCTCCACAGGAACACCCTCAAGCTTCTTATCTTGAACCCTCTCCTGAATAATTCTTCGAAGCCCTTCAATAACAAGACGAAAGAGTAGAGGGGATAAAGGGAATCCTTGCCTTAATCCCATTGATGATTTGAAGAAGCTAGTAGATTTTCCATTGATCATTACAACAAAGTTTGTTGAAGTCACACAACCCATGATCCAATACGTTGCTTCTAAACTTAAACCAACATGTAATAAACCAAGTCTGAGAAAACACCAATACACCCTATCATAAGCTTTGACTAAATAAAGTTTTAGTACTAGAGATTTAATATTCTTCACCTTTATACTATGTAGTACTTCCTGAACCACTCCAATTTCATCAGTAATTTACCTTCCTTCTAAAAAAACAAATTGTTCTTTTGAGATACCAATGGACATAAATGTTTTTAATCTGGTAGAAATTATTTTTGTAATGATCTTGTAAACCAGGTTGCACAATGTTATGGGCCTAAATCCTCCAAAATAGTCAAGTATGTCACTTTTAGGGATTAGTGAAATAAAAGTAGCATTCAATACTCCTATCACTTTCCCTAGCCTTCTCGACTCTTCCACTACCTCCAATAATTAATTTCCCACAAGATCAAAAAAATACAAAAAGAACTCAACAGTCCACCCATCCGGCCCAGGAATTTTTGAGCTCTTAAAACCTTTTAAATTTTTCAGAATATCAACTAAGGAAACTATATCAGCTATACTATTTCCCTCTTCCTCAAAAAACATCGTCGGGAAGTTCCTCAAAACTGCAAGTTGATTTGTAATAGCCAAATTACCATGTTCTTTAAACATGTTCTAGAAATAGTCACCAACTTCTTTTTGAAGATCCAAACTATTTCAAATAATAGTTCCATCTCCCTTAGTGGTATCCCAAATGGTGATGATTTGTTTCCTTGAGCTTGCATAAGCATGAATTTTTTTTGTATTTTTGTCACCTACTTCCAACCAGTTTACCCTACTTTTTTGTCTCGAAGTATCCTCCTCTTTCTTCAGAAGTACCCTTTTCCTCTTATCTTTATCCAGAACCGAAATCTTATCCTTTTCCTCCACAAACCCTCCAGAAAAGTCTAAATATAATTCATCCAATTATGATTCCAACTGTATTAACTCTTTCTTACCTTCAGCCTTTTTCTTTCTTTCCCATACATTTACCATACTCTTAATCCTTTTCAACTTCTTTACTAACGATTCCATAGGTGGCAAGACCTTTGTCCCCAACAAATCTGCCCAACTGTTTTTAACTAGACTAACAAAATCTTGATCCTCCATCCATACTGCATTAAATTTAAATTGATAGTTGATAGTGTCGCTCCCACTATTCAACCATAAAAATACTGGCATGTGATCCGAGATCTTGTTGTTGCAAATCCAATATCAGTATCTGATTCTTGAAGAGACAATCTTCTCAGATATCAAGAACCGGTCCAGTCTTTTTGCAATGTACCCTTGGCCTTTCCTACCATTACTCAAAGAATTTTAAATGGCCCAGCATCCATTAAGCCTCCAAATTGTATAAACTGACTGAAATAATGTTGTAATGGGTCTACCCTTGCAGCATCACCCCAAAATTCCCTACTAGAGATGGTAAAATTAAGGTTTCCCCCCAAAATTAATTTTTCCACATCAAAAATCCCGATCCTTTTTAGATCTTCCCAATAAACCACTATGTCAGCATATGACCCATAATAGTTTATTATCTTAACATTTATATTAATGTTTTTAACGACACCCTCGAGTAAGGTCCCTGTAGGCGTCAAGAACGCATCAAATTCAACCTTACGAGGATTCTAAGCAGTGAGTAGACCCCCCGATAGACGAATAGAATCCACTCCGAAAAAATGAAAATTAGGGAGAAGTTTGGTAAAGACTTCCCTTTCTTTTGTTGCACCTACCATAGTTTCCTGAATGAAAAGCACGTCTGGTTTATTTTTCTCTAAAAATCTATTGAGGGTTAATGACTTTAAGGAACTCCCCACTCCCCTCACATTCAAGTTTTCCACATTCATCTTTTCACCCTGGCCAGGGATTTCCGAGATCTAAGCACCCTAGGACCATTCACACCCTCTAGACTATAATTAACTTAAAGTTCCTTCTCTTTTCCCTATTTCCTTGCACTCCTAGTTTTAAGTGGAGAGAAATCATTTTCCAGTCCTCCTAAGACTGCCGCTTTTATCTGAACATCCCCAATCACCCATCCATAAGACACCAATCTGCTACCCCCTTCTGCCTTTCTATTCATTTCCCCAGGATTAAAAATTAACTCCCCACCATCATAGATTGGTAGTTGTGAGTGGGTTAAAACCTCTCTGTAAAAAGGTAAAAAATTTAGAATGGTTTCCTCCACTTCTGACCTCCCAAGAGGATCCTATCCTATTAAATATTTACATACCACACATATCTCTGCAATCTAAGTGTTCATCCCTTCTATTAAGGCTGCATTCGGCAAACAGTCTCCTTTCCCTTCCAATCCTAGACTGATTTTACCACTAGAGACTCCCTTACCCACATCAGAAGACATATGGGACCTAAATCCCTCACTTTGTAATAGGCTACGATCATATTTCAAGGGAGGAAAATATTTCCCCTCCCTAACAGATTCCCCTATCAAATCCCCAACACCCAAAAGCACAATAGAAGAATGTGTCTTTTCCCCGGAAATTTCAAACTTAGAATTAAAATCAGAGACATCTAATAACTGTGACACTATCCTCCCTTGCCTTATCTCCGCCACAGTTTCTATAGGCAAGACTGCCTCTCCCACACCTGCCACAACCACTGGGCACTCATCCATCACTTCCTCAACTATACACCCCACTTTAACTAAACTCTCCCTTAGAACCATAACAACAGGACATACCTCCCTCTTATGAAAATCAATTACATCCTTCCCTCCCTTCAATGGTGGCTCTACAAACTGGGGAACTAACTCTAACTCCAACTCCTCACAATTATTTAAAATGTTCATGCTACAAAATTATTGGGAGAGTAGGATATTGACTTACCAATAATTCCATCGCTATCGAGAGTATGTGTATCATTCGAGACACTCTACGCTTCCATCTCAGCTGAGTTGTCATTGGTTTGTGTATCATTCCAGTCAATCCATGCTTCCACCACCGCTGAGTTGTCATTATATTGTGTATCAGTCTAGTCAATCCATGCTTCCACCATTGTTGAGTTTTCATTGACTTGGGAATCATTCCAATCCCTCTGTGCATCCATCATAGCTGATTTTTCAATTCCTTTCAACCCCGAAAGTCCATCCACAAGAGATAACTTATGTCCCACTGCTACTGCGCATTGATGGCACAAATGACCTGTCTCTTTACACCATGAGAATCAGAATGGAACACCAACATAGTCTAGTCTTTGTTGGATCTTTAGGCCCTGACAACTTATTTCTATTTCCTCGGGTACACCTTCGAATGTATCCAATTCAACCATGATCTTTACAATGCGATGATCAGAGCCACGCATCTTCTTTAAATCCACTTGTATGAATTTTCCAATAGTATTCCCGATGAGTTTTAACGCTTCTAAGCTCCACAAATCAAGAGGGAAACCTGGTAAAAGCACCCACAAGTGTCGGTGTTTGATAACCTTGTTTTTTGGGTTGAATGCCAAATGCCATCTTTTCAGCATCAAAATGCCAGTATTAACCACCCAAAAATGTTGGAGAACCCTCTCTGTGTCTTCAGGACTCTTAAAAATGAAATAGAACCAGCCCTTCAACATAATATAAGTTTTCGGCACATAACCTAACATCTTCCCCCAACTTAATTCAACCCAGGTGTGAACATCCCTCGCCCCCAGGGCCCAATAACTAAATTTTCCAACCAAACCACGAAGGGCATAAATTCTCACAACCTCCATGCCAATATCTCTGCCTAGAGTTACCTATAGCTTCAAATTTCTCGGCTTCCACACTTTGAAACCAGAGACTGGTTTCAATCACTCTCTGTTGCAGAACCCTCCAGAATGGCCCAGCGCGGGAGTCTATCTTGCATTTGACGAAATAGAACCTTTGCTTCCCCCGTCTGGCTGTAAAATTCTCCCACAACCCCCCCTATCTCGCTGTGAGCCAACAATGTTTCCTATGACTTCACAACCATGATCATTATGTTGCCTGCCAGAATAAGCGATGGGCCGAAGCTTTTCCAAGGTTGTCCATAATGATGCGACCTTCCTAGAAACACCACAACTCTCTATAATAGGAACCCCCTCTTCTCCCTGTGTATCTGCACCTCATCTCACCACTGTCATCTGGGGAAAACTCCCTCCAATCCCTCTATCTTGTAGCATACCAAGAGTCCTCAACTTCCCTCCATGCGAACCAGGAATTTCTTGCCTTACCCCCTCTATGAAATGCGAAAACTAGACCACATTCTACTTCTCGGCCTTGAAACACCCCCAGAATCCGATTCCCTAGAGAACAATTCATTGATTACATCGATAGCCCCACACTGCACCGGATCGACCGAAGGACCGCCAGGGGTCTCAGAAGTTGTACTGTCATACCACTCAACCTCCACTACCCCTAAATGCTCCCCTGTCAGCCTTAAAGTCTGTTTGTACCTCCTTAAATCCTCTTTCTACTCTGCATCAGATTTGTACAATCCTATTTGACTCAACCAATGTTCCTCCGGAGAGTCCACTAGCTGGCCACCTGCTCCAGTCACCATCTCATTCATAATTAAACAAAATGAGCCTATACCTACCCTAACCCCTAATCTCCACTCTCCTCCTCACCAAAAATTCTTTACTCTCATGGAATCTAAACCCCATAATCCCAAACCAGGCCTCTAGCTACTAGACCCTATGAGGGGTCGAGGAGCCCTACCCCATCACAAACCCTAAAAAACCATGAATCATACCTTTGCAAAACTCTCTTGCGTGTGCCTCCTTTTTCACCCTTAGTATATAGCCATATAATATAGAGTTATTGTCTTTTCAATTTTTATATTGATTTTTGTAAACATTGGAAAAACAAATCTATTTATAGTTTTATGAATTTGAGTGGTCAATTATTTAAATAATAAAACAATTTATGTATTGAAGAGTGACACTTTATATTGTTTTTAGAATTATAGAATTTAATTTACCAATTTATATTCTTCACTATGGTCTTATATGGTCTTAATGGTAATTCTATCGAAGTTAAAAATGATCACATCATTTTTTTTCCATCAAGGAGCTACTCTCTTTCAAAATTCCTTCGATGTTTTTAGTTTCCGCAATTTTTGAGCTCCATTTGTTGGACACACCGATCACACTGAGAGGGGGGGGTGAATCAATGTGAGGGCTATTTTTATACTTCTCACAAAACTGTAGTTAGCAATCACCATTTACAACATCGTTACTTATTAATTCCATTCATACTTAGTTGCTTACATGTAAATATATTTTAATGACATACATTAAAAATAAATAGTTATGCACCATCACAATAAAGAACACAAGGAACACCCAATACATGTATAAGTTTCTTTTGTATTACAAACTACAATCCTTGGGTTTTATCAGCACCAACTCCAAGAGAGCACCAAATATCAATGCAAGACCCAACCTGTGTATCTCAACACCAACCAAGATCTGAGGAATCCAACTGTCAAGTACAAGACCCAGTGTGTAGACATAAAGAAATCTGTCAAATTGTACCAACAGTCTATACAAAAACAAGTGCATCAACTATGCACAACCTGTCATAGCAACTTGTCACCTCAGCTCGTATCATAAATATCATCATCCAAATCTAATATATAACTCTGTAACATACCCGGTGTATGTCATCACAGACCTGCAAACCTTCCTTAACTTCAACAACAAGAAACTACCATTTTCATCAAACTTTACTTTAGTCTCACATGACTAATTTTGGATTAGTCAACAACCCTAACTTGCAACAATCATAACTATGTAATTGTAATGAATAAAGTTCTGAAAATGGTACATGATGTTCTTGAGTGTCTTGTTTGCAATTTTTCCAGGTTGCACTGCTTGGAACCTCCCAGAAAAGGAGTTATAGAAAAAATGACATACATTTCTGAATTATGGATTATTCTAGAGAGTGAACTTGTAGAGAATTCTTGGCATGGAATATTTGTTGTATGGATATGAAAATGGTACAAAACATACTACAGAATATAATATAACCAATACATTTGGTCTTAATTAATTTGGATATGTTATGCAGAAGTTATGACGTTTTTACCTGAAACACTTGTTTTAGACTAGTTTCAAGACTAGTCACAAACCTTATTTTCCACAGAGTGTAACTCCCAAAAATAACGACCCACAAGCTGAATTTTTTATCACTATTACTTGGATATGTTTTATCAACAACCTCCATATTTTTCTATCAGAATCATTCTAGAAAAAAGGTTATTGTGAAAATGGTGAGATGACCTGTAAATAACATACTTAGAAAGCATTATCAAAATAGTTTATCCTCCCTTGAATTTCGGCCTTCTTTACTTCACCTTCCATCTGAAATTCTCCTTAGATATCCTTTGGTTACCTCAGTCACTTCTAGATATTCAATATGCTCAATGGATACTAATGGAAGACCCTTTCTCTCTTATTTATACTCTCCAAGTAGCTTCCTCTATATGTATCCACTTAACCACTTTGTCCACTTAACTTAACCACTTTCTACAAATAGTAAGTTCTCCACTCCTAGTTGCAACTAACTTTATTATCAAATTAATTTCTTTTGCAACCACTTTGACTTATCAATAAATAGTAAACTCACCACTTCTTGTTGCAACCACTTTATTATTTAAATAACTTCTCTTTGCAACCACTTCGACTACTTTATTATTTAAATAATTTATCTTTACTCACAACTTCTTGTTGTAACTAACTTTTATATAATTAGTCAATTCATAACTTATTTGCCCTTAACTAACTTATTTTTCACTTATCCACTTTATCCACTTAACCACTTCATCCAAAAATAGTAAACTCTCCAATTATAGTTGCAACTAATTTATTTTTAATTGTTTTCTTATGAAAACGTTACGCCCTCGGGAATTTGACATATCAATTACCCCCATCGAGGCCCAAAAACCTTTTGGCCTTTCATATCTCGGGGTTAGGGTTTTGGATGTTTAGCGTTTTCTCATTTATGTTTTATGTTAAAAAGGCCTTTGGAGCCTCATTGTACTCATCTTCTTGTGAATGAGCATAGCCATCACATCTCTTCTCAGAGATAAGTTGCCACCATTCGAGCAAGTTCGTTTCAGTCTGCATTTTTATAGTTTCAGCAGGTTTTGTTTATTAATAGAAGTTGAGTTTTATTGTATCTCTGTTTTTTTCTTTGCTATATATTATCACATGATGTTGTCTGGAATTGTATATGTTTGTTGTTGGTACCTAAGTCTATATCCTTTCCCTATCTCTTTCTCCTTCTCGCAGGCCAAGTCTTAAATTTTTTCCCTCTCGACTGTTAATTTGGGTTTTTTGTTTGCCCCTTCTTATTTTAAGTAGCCTGGTTTCTCTTGATATCTTACCCAAAATAAGTTTTGGCTAGAAGCCTTTCTATTTTTTTACTAAGGAGGAACACTCGCCTCTTTTGTTCCAGTCGCTAGTCCTTTTGTTTTTCGAGCCCACAACAAGTCACCCGAGTCCTTGTTCACACAGGTCGCAGCCATGGACATCAACCGAAACTTTCATAGTAGTCCACGTTGGGCTGGAAATGCAAGAAACATGCAGGTTTAATCTTTCAGCAGTGGATATTACGGGAGAAGTTCAGATCAGCGACTCACGGGCATTCAGAATTCCAAAATTGCACGAAGTATAGCACCAGAGCAAGAAGCACCAAATTCCCAGAGCCCGAAGTGAGCATGAGTCATTGATATTGAGGGGGACAAGTGGCATATGATCCAAGTGTTTGAGGAAATGAGATTCGGGAGTTTTGAAATGAGAAGTGAATGAAATTCCCAAAGAGTCAAAGCTCGAACTCCCAAAGTAATCCAAGTCATCCAAGCTAAGGGGACACATGGAGGCAGATCCCTTGCTTCGAAGTTCGACGCTCCGGAGAATCATGGAACTCAAGTATTAAAAAGTCCCCAAGTCCCCAAGTCCCCAAGTCCTGAAGCGCAGAAGTCCCGAAGCACCAAAGAACGTGGCGCACTCATCAATCATGACACGTGGCACTCATTCCAGGTCATTTGGTTGTGACATTCTCCCTTTTTCATATGACACATGTCACCCTTCTTTCCATGACACGTCAGCAACCGTAACATCATATAACATGAGGCCACCACGTCACTTCGACGTTTTTCCTCTGGGATATTTTTCATGTTTCACATTTGAAACTCCTGAAGCCATAATTGTCGAACGCCCGAAATGAATCTAGACCGTCGATCTGGGAGGGCCATGCATCATCAGATCCTTGGCTACGAAGGATTTACTTGAAGAAAGATCTAAGGGACATATGGCATAGATCTGTGAACTTCAGATAAAGGTCCGAAATAATTCTTGGTCATTCGATTCAAGAGGACACGTGTCATTAGATCGCCAGCTCTGGGTAAAAGAATGGATGAGGATGAGGTTTGAGATTTTTTTTTCCCGGAGTCCAAAGACCCAAAGTAATTCTCAACCGTCAATCTTAGGGGGCACGCGTCATTAGATCCATAGCTCCGAGTAAAAGCACGTACAGGAGGATGAGGTTTGAGATTTGTTTTTCCCGAAGGTCGGAGTCCCAAAGGGGTCGTAGCCATCAAAACTAGGAGGCCACACGTCATTGGATCGTCAACTCTGGGTAAAATCACATAAAGGAGCCAAAGGAAAAGAAGCTAGCGCCTGAGCCCTGGAGCACCAAGTTCATGGTAGCCACTAGAACAAACCCATGGCATCCTTCTAACGCTGACACATGGCACTCATTTCAAGCATTTTAGACATGCTTTCAGCCTTTTTTTGAGTGACACATGTCACCTCTCCATCCATTACATATCAACATGGTGACATCAAGCCTCCACGTCAAATCATCCTCTGAGAGTTGTTATTTTTTAGCATCAAAAGTATCGCCCCATCCTAAGGAAAACTTTTGGCAGATCCTAAAGTTGGTGGGCGATTAAAGCTTGGCAGTGGCTTTAAATCTAGCAGGTGTGCCCAGATCTCAGAACAGGACTAGATCTGCAGCCATAGTCCATTGTGGGGATGCAACATACTCAGGTGATAATTTTCTTGAGTGCTCCCACAATTGAAACCATGGCAAGGCGGAAGTTCTACGTGGCGAAAGGTGGTGGATTGTGGGACCAAAAGAAATATAAACCCAAACCACTTTTGAGAAACCCCGCAATCACATGTTTATATGGCATCCTATCCGAGAGCAGCACGTGGCTTCCCCATGATCTTTAAGCCTCGTTGAGTCCTTGAGGAAAAGCAGTTAATGGAAGGAAGGCTTGGTGGTTGAAACCTCGACTCACTCCATAAATGGAAGGCATGGAAGGCCCGACTGTGGGCACTGAACCGTCAGCCCATGGTACCCCTACGAACAGATTTTCCTGCAGACCCATACTGATCTAAGATCACGTCTTATAGAAGGATGCATGCTCAGTCTAACAAAATAAAAGGAAAACAAAAGGTTTTGAATGTAGTCGTGAGATCACACTCCTAGCAGTGGTGGACTGGGTTGAGTATAAATAGGTAGTTTTGATATTTTGTTAAGGTCATCAACTGGTTGAGCAGAGCTCCCTATTTTGTAATGTTTTATGCCTGAACTGTTCTCTAGTTATGTATCAAATTTTAGACTTTCAGATTAATAGAAGTCAACCTCTCTCATCTCTCTGTAAAAATTGTGCTAAAACACTCGGGCATGGAGGATCCAATCGAGAGTTGGTATGTTGTTGTAATGTAGGTTTGATTACAATAGTATCATGACCAGTTTTAGTCAGCTCCCTTGTTATCTTTTCCCTCTTACACTGAATGGCTCAGGCATGGAGGATCCAATCGAGTTCTTGTAGCTACATTGTGATGTAGGTTTGATCATTTTGTTGTTTTGACTGTGTCGTTTGGACATATTTTAGTCTCTAAAATTTGAGCTTAAGAGTTATCTTGAGTCTTAGTTTTTCTTCTCCAAGATGCTTGAAATCCTGATGCCCATAGCAGTCTTGTCCACCTTTCTCACTAAGTCTTCCCTCTGCTCACACTTAAAATCAAGTCTTCCGGTTCTGTATTGAAACATCATTCATATATTTAGTTTTTTCCTTTGACCTTCACTCATATAAAACCAACATCCACCAAAAAATATGATGGGTACTAGGCTTATCCTCCCTCAATCTGAGGGTGACTATCAGTTCTAACACTATACATATGTATTTCATTTCGTTCCATTTATAAATCTAGATCACAAGTATTATAGGGGTCTTCTCTTTATTTACTTATTTGTGCATGTTCCCAATGAGGTTAGGGTACAAAGAGTTGGGAATCGAAGTAGTTAAGACCTTGCAATACTATCCCTGTCGACCACAATGGCCTCCCATGGCAGAAGAAAAGAGAGATGATGGAGCAGAAGATCCTTTTAAACTATTGCTCAAGGAAGCCCTCCTGTGACAAAGGAATGTGATTATGGATAACTTTGCACAATTCCTTCGACGAGTGGAAATAGGCAATGCATCTTTGTCAAGCAGACACTTTGGAGGCGCTGCCCCCTTCAAGGTACAAGTCAATTTTGATATCACCTTATTTGAAGTCCAAATAGATGAGAATGTTGTAGATAAATGGTTGAATTTGCTAGAGGGGTATTTTTTAGTCCATAATGTTTACAATAGAGAAAAGATTACCTTTGCACTCCCTAAGGATGTCCCCCATGTCAAGGATTGGTGGGAGACTTACTATAAGAAAATGGCCACTAAGGAATCTGCAATATTTTCGATCGCCCCTACTTGGGATTCTTTCAGGGATGTTATTAAGGAACAATACTACCTTGTTGGAAGATACAATGACCAGTATATGAAATGGACCATGCTACGATAGGAAAGGGACCAAACAATATCATAGTTCACAAATATATTTCATACCTTGCGCACCAAGTTGGGTATCAAAGACTTTGAATGACATATGGTGCTCCAGTATCATGGTTGTTTGCATAGATACGTCCAAAAAGAAATGGTTTTTCTGGACATATCATCATTGGGTGTGACTTATTGATATGCTGTCAAAATCGAGCAAAAATTTAAGCTGAAGAAGAGGTTCAAGTTTGGATTTGTAAATTATTCATAGTCGAAGAAGGGAAAAGGAGGCCCCAACCCATAGAACAAAGGACAAAGAAAGGATGGACCCCCTCAGGACAACCAGTCTAAGCCGCAAATAAAGAAGGGTAATGGGAAGATGAATAAATATACTTGGAAGTGGTGTCAGTTCCATAAAATCCCCTGGAATAACACCAATGAATGTCTCTCAAAGAAATCCTTGGTAGACGAGCTAAAAGCCTCAGATTCAAAGGTAGGTTCCAACTCTGAATCATATCCAGACAAGGGGAAGTGTATCATTAATTAAGAAACTAGTGCCATTGTCTCTACCACTAAGGTCAAACTAAGTGAACCCAAAAAATCGAGGGAAGGTGAATGCCTTTTTCACTCGCAGATGTGGGTGAAGGGTGCTCCGCTTCATTTCTTTGTTGATAGTGGAAGTCAGAAGAACCTGATCTCAACAGAGGTTATCAAGCGGTTGAACCTACCAACAACACCACACCTGCAAACCTACACCATTAGGTGGCTCTCCCAAGGAAGAGATCTATTCATCATCCAACAATGTCATCTTCCCTATGACATCGAGCCCTTCAAGGATGAGTTATTTTGTGATATTTTCCTCCTTGAAGTATGTGATGTTCTTTTAGGCCAACCATACTTGTGGAAACAACATGTTTTGTATGAGTCTTGACCTTGCAGTGTTATTATTACATTGGGTGAACAATTATACAGGGTACCGTAGGTAGCTCCTGCTACCTCCATTTCTTTGATATTCATTAAGCAATCCAAGAAGTTCATTTCCCAGACTAGGAAATTTGTCTTATTCATGATTCACTTTCAAAGTGAATATAAGGTCCCAACCACATCCATGGCCTCTACATAAGGCCTCTCCATGCAACATAAATAAGTGGACAAGATCGTGGAAGAATACAAGGACATATTTTCCTCACCCATTCGGTATTGTTGCATTGTCAGGTCAATAATTCAATCGATATAACCCTGAGTGCACCTTTACCCAATGGCATAGTTTATTTCCTATCTCTAATGGAAAATGAGGAAATTAAGTGACAAAACCAAGGGTCGCTTCAAAAGGGGCACATCTGACCCAACTCCTCACCCTACGGGAGCCCCATTATACTTGTGCACAATAAATATGGGACTTGGCATCTCTGCATTGATTACAAGGCTGTAAAAAAATCACAATCAAGAATCAGTACATAATTCCCTGAATTGACAATCTTGTTGACCAAGTCAAGGGATCAAATTTTTTCAGTAAGATTGACCCGAAGTCTAGCTACCACCAGGTCCCAATAGAACATACTGATGTATGGAATATTGATTTCAAGTCCAAAGAAGGTATTTTGAATGGCTATTCATGCCCTTTGGTTTGAAAAATGCTCCAAGAATTTTCATGAGATTGATGGATGATATATTGCGACCTTTCACCAATTATTTTTTGGTGGTATATATGGATGATATCCTCATCTTTAGCAAGAATTGGGTAGAACATTTGCATCATATTCAACAGGTCCTTCAAACTCTGCGACAACACAAGCTATATGATAACTTGGAAAAATGTTCCTTTGACATGGACATGGTACAATACCTAGGCTACATTGTTTATGAGAATGGTGTGCATGTGGATCCAACCAAGATCCAAGTCATTTTTTAGTGTCTAGCCCCAACCATACTAACCGAGCTTTGAAGTTTCTTAGGACTTTCCAACTTCTATCATAGGTTTGTGTTGGGATTCTCCCATATTACATGGGCCCATAGCCAAGTGACCAAGGGTAGTGGAAAGACAAATTTTGTGTGGGGGAAGTCACAACAACAAGAATTCGATGATCTGAAAAATCTCTTATGATCAACTCCAGTACTCTCCTTACCTAATTTACAACAACCTTCTAATATTGAGATCGATTCCTTAGACTATGTCATGGGTGAAAATCTCACTTAGCATGGTCATCCAGTGGCATATCATAGTGAGACACTATCATATGTCATCTATAAATACCCCACCTATGACAAAGAAATATATGCCATTGTACAAGCCTATCGAGAATGGAAGCACTACATTCACAGGAAGGAGATAGTCATCCACACTAATCACAAGCCTTTGTAGTTCATGCAGACACAAGGAAAATTACAAAATGACCACCATAAAAAGTGGTCCACATACTTGCACTAGTTCCATCTTAACATCAAATATAAGATAGGAAGCACCAATCATGTTTTTATTTCATTTCCTAACAAGTGGTATAAGAGCATAGATTTGAAGGAGCAGAAAGAGAAGGAGAATATCCAGTAAGGAAACCTCAACAACAGAAGCAATGGTGGTTAGAGTTTGATCTATAGAAGTAGGTAAAGATAAAAAAGGTTTAGCCAGGTATAAGTCAAAACACAGTAAGGGTAAGGAAAAATGTTGGTTTTGTGGAAAATCTAGGCATCTCAAGAAGGATTGTTGGAGAAGACAACAAGCATCCAAATTTGGTATCTTTGTTCCCTGATATGAAAATTTCATCTACATACTCCAAAAGGTGTACAACATTTTTTCCAAATTTCTTGAAAAGCAATGTTACATCATCATCATTAAAATGATTGAAATTGATCTAAAAAAGATCTGCATATAACTTTCCATACCATGCACAAGGTGTTTCCTTTAGGACATACAAATACTTGATGAGTTTTCATTCCTTATGTTCTTGACCCTTTATAGAAAATCCTTAGACATTCTCAATCAAGTCTACATTCAATAAGGTTGTCTTCATATCCATATGATGAATCTTCCACCTATTATGTGTTTCCAAAGACAAAAATGCTCAAATGGTATCCCATTTTGTTGTGGGGGAAAAAAAATCCTCACAATATATGCCTTCATTTTGTGCACATCCTTTCACCACAAGCCTAACCTTACGCTTTTCAAGTGATCCATATGATTTGTACTTGTTATTTTAGACCCACTTGCAGCCAATTGGTTTGGTTCCAAATGGAGGATCCACTATCTTCCATGTCCTATTCTTGATGAGAGCATCATACTCCTTCTACATGGATTCTTTCGACTCATCATGAGAAGCATAATCTTCAATGGAAGTAGGTTCAACTTTAGTAGATAAATTCAATTCAAAATCAAATGAAACATTTGTATCATTTACATCACCTAAATTTGAATGATCTTCATCACCTCCATATTGTCTAGTTGAATTATTGGTTCTTGTCTTTCCAACCTCATCAAGACAAAAACTTTCAAGTGTCTTTATGAGCCACTTTGGACCTTTCTATGATGATATAGGTTGCTCCATTGATTAATATGGTGCTACATTCCCATCAAGGTTCATCATTTCAATCTTCTCGATGACATCCTCCAATTGAAATCCTTGTTCTCATGAAGTAGCTCGATCTTCTTCATGAGGGGGAGATGGAATTTCAAAAGGAGATTTTAGGGATCAATCCAATATAGGGATTCTCCCTTCAAGATGTTGAATCCCATCATCAAACTCATGATATGTATTTACATTGGTGAATCTATCCAATTGATCAATTTTCCACTCAACAATCTTGTCATTCTTAGTGGATTTAAGAAAAAATTGATCTCTAGAAAGAATGAACCTTATGTTTACCTCATCATAAAGACTATATTCCTTGGTGGTATTTGAGTACCCCAAGAATATGTCCTTTTGAATCCTCGCACAAAGTTTGTTTGTTTTCTCCTTAGGAATTAATACATAGTAGGTGGAACCAAAAACCATGAGACACCTTACTAATATTGGAATGAAACCATTCCACATTTCATAAGGACTCTTTTTCCCAAGATCATGATATGGACTTATATTTCTCACATATATTGCACTTAGAAATTCACAAACTGAAAACATCAACTTCACTTTCTTGAAAAATAACATTGAATGTACCATGTGAAAGAGTGTCATGTTCATTCATTTTGCTACACCATTTTGTTGAGAATTGTATAAAATAGTGGTTTGATGTTTGATTCCATGTTGATGAATATAAGTTTCAAATTAATTAAAAATATATTCCCTTCCATTATTAGTATGAAGAGTGTTAATACTAGATTGTGTTTCATTTTCAATCCATACATGAAATATTTTAAATGTTTCAAATATTTGAGAATCATGTTTCAACAAGTAAACCCAACACATCATGGTGTAGTCATTAATAAAAGTCATGATGCATTTTTTACCAAAAGCAGATGGAAGAGACACGGGGCCTAATAAATCAGAGTGTATCAACTCTAGCATTTTATGTGCTCTTGAAGTGGAATGATGGAAAGACTATGTGTTTTGTTTACTAAGGATACAAACCTCACATTGCTATAAATTCCTTGGAATTATAGGCACACCAGAACCATTTTTGTTCAACATACAAAGACTATCATAATTGATGTGCCCAACTCTAGCATGTAGTAAACTTGGCATCCGTGCGAAACCTAGTCCCACAATGGACATAAATTCATCCATCCATTTATTGTAGAGCATGGCCCCTTTTCTAGGCCACCATGTCGTTAATTTCATGGTGAGATGTTACAAAACCCTAAAATTTTGGGATCCATTAGAGATTCTCCTTTCTCAACGATTTTTTTCATGGCATGCGTGTCACAATCTCATGGAGAAACTAGTATTTTGTTCCTTCTTTTTTGCTAGATCACTCTACAACATTTATCATCACCCTAATAAATAATTAATGAGGTATTGGGGTCTGAATCTATTCTTTACAATCTTGCAAAAAATCAAATAGATGGATAATGGAATAAATTACTCGATATGTTATCATCTCTTTTTCAAGAATGAGCCTCTGACTGAGCTCAATCCTAGTCGATATTGTGGTGGCACTCACTATAGTTGAGATATAAATATTCAATGATATACGAAGAATGATGTGAAGAAGATTGACCACATATGCAAGGTGGTAAATTCTAGGATCAACAAGCAATCCCTCAAGTGACATCAGTGAAGCTCACTATGATACCTCTCTCTCTCAAATTCTCACCCATGAAATTATTAAAAAAAATGAGAGAGAAATAACATCCAATAGACTACACACCTATGCCAAAAATGCCAATGGTATTCTCTCGAGCTCGCACAACATATTAGGTTTTTTGGACTTATGGAGGCATTTTAGGGTTTCTCTGCACTGACAAAATGAGTATCAGTGCATAACTAGATATTGGAAGGTATATTGCATGGGAAGATAGGTATATGAATAATTGATGCACACATATTGGAGAATAGTTGATAAAAGAAGCTCCAAAGATCACAGACTCATCAAAAAGAGACACCAATATTTGATACCACTAACACCCTTGGGATTGAATAACTCTGTGCATTTATTTTTTATTAATGTGAGTCATACATAAATACATTAATGTGAACTTGGTTTCATCTTCCAAGAGGTTCTATTTGTTGGATTACTGAGAGGGGGGATGAATTAGTAATAGCATATTTATAATCATTTTTCTTCAAATGTTATATCAATGTAGAATTATTATCCAATAATGAGCAGTAAGAACTAAACAATCACACACATACACAGTACACCAATGTTTTACGTGGAAACCCAAATCCGGAGAAAACCACGGAATGATTTTTCTTATATGTCTTGAAGAATTGCATTCATTGGAAGCACCAACTTCCTTTGTTTTCCATCTGCAACTGGAAGGAGGCTCCAACCCCCTAGTTTCTCAGGCTACAACCTGAGGGGATATCCAATTCCCCAATTCTCTGTCTACAACCAAAAGGAGGCTACAACCCCCAATGTTCTCTAGCTACAACCGGAAGGTGGCTACAACCACCTGTCCTTGCCCTGTCCTGCCACACTGAAGTAGAAGTAGAATGATGGAACCACTGTCACACTATCACTGTGAGATATACCGTTGTAAACCTGTACCAATAAATATGAACCATTCATCAACCATGCATCAACCTCTACCTCAACCTGTAATCAACCTGTACCATAAACAAGTGCATCAACCATGCACCAATCTGTAATCAACCTGTACCATAAACAAGTGCATCCAACCATGTACCAAGTAC
>ML788430.1:101754-126783 GCA_009831015.1 Picea engelmannii
ATAATTGTGGGGGGGAAAGACTCCCCACGCACCCCCACATTAGGGAATGGGTTCCAAGCACAACTGAAACAAACCTTTAAATCAGGAAGATAATCAGGCTCCACAACCAACAATATCCCACTTGGAGACTGTTCAAAACAACTCCACTGTTGTTGTACCTACTGGACTATACTCCACCTTGGACCTGGAAAATTTCTCATCTTCACCTTCATGCTTGAAGGCCAACTGAAACTGAGTAGGAACTCAGTTTCTCCTTGGTTACTCCTTTTGTTAACATGTCTGCAGAATTATGACTAGTATGTATATTTTCCAACTTCAAATGTCCATCTTCCAATATGGATCATATCAAATGGTACCTGAGTTATATATGCTTAGTCTTCGAATGGAAGGCTGAGTTCTTTGTAAGATGAATGACACTCTCGTTGTCAAAATACAACCTATTATTCTCCTACTTATTTCCCAAATCCTCTATATACCTCTATAACCAGATCATATCTTTACTATCCTATGTAGCAGCAACATACTCTGCTTCCATTGTTTAAAGTGCAACAACCTTTTGCAGTTTCAAAATCCAACTTATTGTTGTTCCACCTGCAGTAAAAAAAAGCCTTGTGGTGCTCCTCCTGCTATCTTTATCACCTGCCATATCTAAATCAACATATCCTTGTAGAATAGTGTCTGAACCTCCAAAACATAATGCATAAGTAGCAGTACCTCTCAAAAACCTAAGAATCCACTTTACTGCCTTCCAATTTTCTTTACCTGGATTGTTCATATACCTGCTCACAACTCGCACTGCATGTGCAATGTTTGGCCTTGTGCAAACCATCGCATACATCAAGATTCCAAATGTTGATGAATAAGGGACCCTGGACATGTATTTTATCTCCTCTTCTGTCTTGGGACACATTTACTTAGTTAATTTGAAATGGCTGGCCAAAGGTGTACTAACGGGTTTTGCATTCTGCATATAAACCTCTCTAACACCTTCTCTATGTACTCACCCTAAGACAATGTCAATTTGTGATTTTTCCTGTCTCTTGTTATTCTCATACTAAGGATTTTCTTTGCAACACCTAAATCCTTCCTCGCAAATGAATTAGCTAATTTATTCTTGAGAACATTTATATCATGCATATTAGACCCTGCAACAAGCATGTCATCTACATACAATAGAAAGATAATATAGCTTCCATTTTCTATCCTTTTAAAATAAACACAGTGATCAGAATGATATCTACTATAACCTTGTTATGTCATAACTTGTCAAACTTCAAATACCATTGCCTTGGAGCTTGCTTTAGGCCATACAAGCTCTTCATCAACATGCATAACAATTTTTCCTTCCCTTTGACCTTGTTGGCATGTTTTGCAAGAAAGAGTGTGTTTGTCATTGATGGAAAGAATAGAACGTGGAGCAGAAGGAAGCATAAGCTCAGGAGAAGGAGAGAACAGAAAGCAGAGATCACAACTCAGAAAGGAAAGTGTAGTACAGAAGCGACTGGAGATTAAATCTCAGAAGATATGGTGCGATAAAACTCAGATCAAATCAAGATCGTCGGATCTACAAGCCAGATCTACGGCAGAGATGAATTGCGGGGAGCGAAAGATGAATTAAACTACTTGCCAATTCCAATCCCGCAATCTGTCTAGATTGTCAGATATCATAGCCTCAAAGATCTACGACTGTGGTTGATCCAACAAACAATGAGTTTAAGTCAGATTAAATTGTGACCGTCAGATGCGCAATCACCAAATCTACAACAGGGATGAATTGCGGAGATTGACAGGAGAATTAAACATCGTGCTTCTTCCAATCCCGCAATTAGTCAGGACTGTCTGATCTTATAGCTTCGAAGATCGACGATTGTGGTTGACCCACCAACAGCGCACAAATTCAAATTGCGGAGTTTGGGTGTCAAGTTAAATCACTCGCACGTTTTGGTTTCGCAATCATTATTGACCGTTGATCTGCTTCGAGTGTCCTCACGACCATTGGATCATTTTTTAGTGGAAGGACAGGATAAGTGGGGTAAAATGATTGAGAATTCAATTATGTGAATTCTCATTAGCCGTCAGATCACTTTCGAGTGGAAGGACAGGATAAGCCAGCAAAGTTGCATCACAGAAAGATCGAGTTGTCGATCTAAGTTCATGATAGACAAAAATCATTCACTTTGGATCTAAAGACGTGAGGAGGTTACACTCTGGAGAGCTTGAGATTTGAAATTCCTGAAATGTGAATTTTTTTCAGTCGTTGGATCATTCCAAGTGGAAGGACAGGATACGCCAGAAGAGCTACATCGTAGAAAGATCAAGTCACTGATCTAAGATTCTAATCAACGAACAAGATTCACTTCAGATATAAATATATGAGGAAGTTATGCTCCGAAAAGTTTGATATTGGAAAAACCCGAAGCCTGAAAATCTGAAATGAATAAGGACCATCGGATTTGAAGGACATACAAGGACCATTGGATCAGTATTGTTGGTCAGCAGACCACATCAACAGATTATGTCAGCAAACCACGTCAGCAAGGACATGTGGCAGACCACGTCAGCAAGGACATATGGAAGACCATGTCAACAAGGACATGTGGAAGACCATGTCATCAAGGACATGTGGAAAACCATGTCAGCAAGTACACATGGCATAATCAGATGATGACAAGTGTCAAGAGGAAATTGGCTCATGCCATGTCAACAAGTGACGTAAGCAAGCTACGTCACTCTAGGAGATTTACTTCGGAAGGTTCATCACCAACAAATGTCAAAAGTCCCGAAGTCCCGAAGGACAAAGGTCTGAAGTCGCTCTCAGCCGTCCAATCTGAAGATCACCTCGAGTGCATTCTCAACCATTGATCTAGTTCAATGGAAGGACAGTGTAAGTGGAAGTGTTAACCGACAGCAAGCGGTCTCCACCGCCTATGACTTATTCAGCAGGTGACCACTCCGGAGGAGAATGAAGCAGCGATCATCCTAAAGTCCTGAAGAGCTTAAGTAAATGAGGACCGTTGATTTGAGAAGGAAACATGGCAGGAATATGTGGACTTCGGCTAAAAGCGTTTTGTTAGAGTGTGAAGGTTGAGAATTGAAATTGTTGAAGCCCGGAGTAGCAAAGAAGATCTCCACCGTTGATCAAGAAAGTGGACACGGGACAGTTGATCTGGTTGAAAGGTCAAATTCCCAAAGTGAACGAGGATCGTTGATGTGATGAGGGACACGTGTCAGTGGATTGTCAACTTTGGAAGTTTGGCGTATGGGAAAAGTGAGGTTTGAGATTTGAAACTCCCAGAGCCCGGATCACGAAGTAAATCTCAGCCATTGATTTAGGGAGTTTAGATATGATCTGCATATCATGAAAGGATAGATCTGAACCGTCCATTTAGGAGCACCATCAAGATCGTGAGATCGATGGTCGCATCGCATTGCAGGGCCAGAACATGCTCGAGTCTTAATTTTTGGTGAGTGGGCCACAATCGAAACCATGGTTTTGGAGAAAGGACATGTGGCAACTCAAGGTAAATTGCAGGGCGAAAAGTAGTTTTATTCAAACCACCTTTGGATGCGCCCACAATTGTGTGGTCACATGAGTTCATAGCCCAAGTTCATATCTTGAAACGGAGCTATCACTCACTGGAACGAGTCACAAAGCACCTTATGGATAGGCATAAGGTCTCTATCGGTGGTCATGTGAAAGGAACGGGCTTAGCAAGAAAAGCTAGCACCCACTGTGATGTTTTCTCAGGTAGGGAAAGGGAACCAAAGGGATGAGCGCATGGAGGTTTTCTCAGTAACTGCTAGAATGGAGTGATTAAATCTACTAGAGAATTCGAGGAGCTGCAGGGTGATCGCCAGTAGAGCTGAAGAGTCTTGAGATAACTGCCAGTGGAATGAATAATCATCATAGAGACGATTGACAGATGGAAAAGAGTCGTGGACTGTAACTGCCAGAGAAGCCAAATAATCTCAAATAACGGCCACTTATGAAGAACAAAATCAGCATAAACGCCAAGAGAGGACGAAGATTTAGGTGTATGAGCTGGAAGTGGACTTGGTATGATAAATATACGTCGAACAGAGAATATATGGTTTCTTCAGTTGAGAGTTATTCATGCGGGTAGAAGCATTCTATGTGCAACAAATGAAACGCACAGAAGAGGCGTAGCACATAGAATGGAAATGTTGCACAGAGCATAAAGCATAGTAGAAAGATATATAACAGAGATGCATATCTAAGAGAGGAAGAGAAATCTGAGGTGCACATGTAGAGAAAGAGTAGAATATTAGAAAGCTTAAGAAGATGCGAGAAGGAATACATTGATGCAGGCAGAGTAGAGAAATGTAGTAGAACAATGATGAGACTGGTAAGCCATTGGCAAACATTGTATCACTGTAAAAAGTTTCTATAACAATTTTTTTATAATTAGGGTGGTAGGGAGGTGCTAGGGAGGACTGTTGTCCTCAGAGTTTCAAGTGGGTGCTTGAACACGGGGAGTTGTAGCCGCCATCTGGTTGTAGCCAAAAAAACTAGGGTGGCAAGGTGGTGCAAGGGAGAACTATTGTTATTTGTTATACAAGTTGGTGCCTGTGTAACTGGAAGTTGGTTCTTCCCTCCAGTTGGTGTTGGAACAGTCAGGGAGTTGGTGCTTCCTTCTAGTGGGTGCTATAGAAACCAAGGAGTTGGTGCTTCCTTCTAGTGGGTTATAGAGAAACTAGAGAGTTGGTGCTCTCAGCAAGTTGGTGCTTGTAAAACAGAGGTGGTAGCCTCAAAGGGAGTTGGTGCTCCTAAGAATGATAATGTACAGAAAATAAATATTACTTATAATATCAAGAAGAAGAGGTTTTTCCCTTTATGGGTTTCCTTATGAAATATATGTCTCTATATATTTCATGTGTGTGATTGATGTTGAATATTCTATTGCTTACTTCCCTGCATTATTGTGATTGTCATTGAGTGTTATGTAAGGATTTTAAAATGGGCATAATTTTTTAAGCACGGTAACAACTGATTCACCCCCCCCCCCGCGCTCTCAGTTGTCCAACAGACCCCATACCCCTATGGTTGTTGCATATAAATCTCTTCATCCAAATCCCCATGGAGAAAAGATATTTTTACATCTAATTGTTCAAGATGAAAATATTCTACTACCACAAGACTTAAAATAGTCCTAATTGANGTCATTTTAACAACAGGAGAAAATATTTCATCAAAATCTATACCTTTCTTTTGTGCAAACCCCTTTACAACAAGTCTATCCTTGTACCGGTTTTTTCCTCCTTCAACCTGTAAACCCATTTATTCTGCAATGCTCTTTTTCCTGTAGGAAACTGAACCAAGTCCCAAGTCTAGTTATTTACCAAGGAATCCATTTCATCTTTCATGCCTTGCTTCCACTTCCTTTTAGTGTCCACCTGCATTGCCTCTTCATAACTTTCTGGTCCACCAAAATAAGTCAACAATAAATAGTACAATGAAGGAGAGTATAGTTTAGGGGGTCTACTTAACCTAGTAGATCTTCTCACAACACTTGCAGGAGTTTGAGCTACATGTTGATCATGTTTTTGTACATTTTGATTTTCTGGTACCTTTGGAATTTATTTTTCAGTGATCTCATCAAGCACTATGTATTCTGGTTTTTCTTCTTCCTATTTCCTTCCCTGCAATTGATTTGTATACATTACCTTCTCATTGAATATGACATCTATACTCCTAATGATTTTGTGATTTTAATAATCCCATAAGCGATAACCAAAATCATGAACATCATATCCAATAAAGGTACACTTCTTGGATTTTGATTCAAGCTTTCTTTATCAACATGGAAAAATGCTTCACAACCGAAAGTCTTCATAAATGAATAATTAATATTTTTACATGCACATGCCTCCTATGGAATGCCACCATACAAATAACTTGAAGGTCCTATGTTTATCAAGTAAACAACAATATCTACAGCATCTTCCCAAAATTGTAAGGGAAACCTTGCATGCAATCTCATACTCCTTGCACTCTCCATGATTGTCATGTTCATCCTTTATAACACACCATTTTCTTGTGGTGTTCATGGAACTTTMTTCTCTCTATGAATCCCATGGTATGAACAATAATCATCAAAATCCTTGTTGCAGTATTCACCTCCATTGTCAKATCTAATACACTTCAACCTTTTTCCTACCTCATTCTCAACCAAATCTTTCCATTTCTTAAAACTATCAAAAACATCATATTTTTGTCGAATTCAATAAACCCAAGTTTTTCTAGTTTCATCGTTAATAAAAGTAACATAATAAYGAGATCCACCAAGAGATTATACATGATATKGTCCCCATACATTTGTATGCACAATCTCTAACCTTTCACTCTTCTTTTCTTTTATGACTCTAAGAAATCTAACTCTCTTTTGTTTTCCATAAACCCTGCTCACAGAAATCCAAATCAATTTGTTTAAGATTTKGAAACAAATTCATTTTTTGAAGTATCTGCATCCCCTTCTCACTCATGTGTCCAATCCTATGATTCCAAAKTKCTATATCCACTCCTATAGAAKMTAAAGAGATAGAAGAATCAATATTACCAGTACATAAATGTGATGTACCTACCTTCTCTCCTTTTTCTATCACGATTGATCCTTTGGTGACCTTCCACGCCTTATCTATAAATATGGATATACAAAATTCACTTTCCAACTGCTCTGTTGAAATTATATTTTTCCTTAGATATGGAACATTTCTTACCTCTTTCAACAACCATTGGTTTCCATTATTTTACTTTATTTGTACCTTTTCCATTCCAACAATTTTGCATGGTGCATCATCAGCCAAATGAACCTATCCAAAATCACCTTGAACATAATCTAGAAAATGTTTCCTATGGGCCAGTGTAGCATGAAATGAAGCCCCTGAATATACTACCCAAGACTCGAAAATATTATCTACAGAAAGAATCAAAGCATCTTGTAACACATCACCTATTATATTTGCTTCTTGATTTTTTCCTTGTTGTTCGTCTCTTTGTTTCTTTGGATCTCTACAGTCTTTCTTCAAATGTCCTTTCTTCCCACAATTCTATCACTCTATATTTCCCAGTCTGTATTTGGATCTACCCTTCCTAGAATTATTACGGTTCCCTAAGTCCTTTCCTCTATCCTTTTGTCTTCCCTTGTTCTCCATGTTTAGCATGTTACCTGATGTCTCATATGTGTTTTTCCGTTGCATTTCCTCACTAAGGATAACACCAACAACATCATTAAATTTTAGATTTTTTGAACCAAAGACAAAGTTATTTACATCCATGACCAAGCGGTTCCAACTTTCTGGCAATGAGAACAAGATTAGAAGAGCATTGCCCTCATCATCAAAGTCCACTTTTACAGAACTTAGTTGATTAGTAACTGTATTAAATTCATGTAAATGATCTGCAACAAACCCACCTTCTAACATATTCATATTAAATAATCGCTTCATTATAAATACCTTATTGGACGCTGAGGGTTTTTCATATAGTTTATCTAATGCATCCATCAACTCCTTCATTTTCTTTTCTTTTGAAATATTGAAAGCCGCTAACACTACCAAGCTCAGTCGTATCGTTCCTAGTGCTTTTCTGTCAAGAACCTCCCATTCTTCATCCTTCAAGACCATTGGCTTCTTTATTATTCCACCCAATGGTAGGAATAGATCCTTCTGATATAAATAATCTTCCATCTACATCTTCCATAACTAGTATTTTTGGCCGTTAAATTTCTCGACCCTAAACTTTCCATCTTCCTCCATTTCTCCCACTAGAACCAGGAACCATCTTTTCCTGCGAGTTACCTTTTGCTCTGATACCAATTGTTAGAAAAACAGGATCACGAAGAAATAGAATAAAGCAAATGTGTAAATAAAACACATAAGATACACAATACAATAGAGACATGGATCAATACAATAGAGACATAGATATGCGTGGTTCACCCAGTGTGGGATACGTCCACCAGAGAAATTTTCAAGTCATTCATTTTTATTATCTAGCAAAATGAAGGGATACAACCTACAACACACCCGTTGTAACTTCCTCTTCTTTCTCTCACATTCTCCTCTCTCGGGATACAAATAATCACACACATACACAACTGTAATAAAATTCCCTCATAAAATAGGGTTTCCTTCTAGGGAAAGAAACCCTAACATAACTTCTATCGTCAAATATGCGACCTTATAATGAACGGTCCAGATTGACTATGAAATTACAATATTTTACAACGCAATTTTTCCCAAAATTTCACTTCAGGGGCGTTTCCCCCGAATCCCCCACCAAGGGTGGGATACAAAAATTGTCTCCACCCCCGGTATACCCCCCTAGCGATAGTTGTGGGGGGGGAAATCCCCCCCACACCCCCTCGTTAGGGAATGGGGTCCAAGCATGGCTGAAAAAAACTTCTGAATCAGGAAGATAATTAGGCTCCACAACCAACACAGACCAAGGCTGATCGAGAAGACAAATTTTTTTAGTACATCCAACAACAAGTTCATGATATTGTGAATAAATCCAATGCCAAGTACAAGTAGTGCCACAATCAGTGTTGAGTACCACACAAGTTTCAGGTGGGAGATAAGGTGTGGTTTCACTTGCAGAATGAGCGCCTCATAGGACCCCATAGAAAGCTACACCCAATATGATATGGGCCTTACACCATCACCAAGGTGGTGGGTGAGAATGATTTTGAATTAAGTATTCCTCCTTTCCTTGGCTTGCACCCGGTATTTAATGTGGAACTGCTTCGACCATATTTTCCACCTCTCTTGGACACTTCAGATGCAGTCAAGCAGTTAGCTCCTAAAGAAATCAATCCTGACTGCATCGAACATGAGACAATTGATTAGAACATGGACACCAATACAAAGGACACCCGCCAGTAGACCATCTAACTCTATCGGGTCGTCAAAGCATGTTCGTTTCTTCATCAAGGCAAGTGGCTCACCAGGAGTCAGATTCAACATAATTTTCCCCGTCTGATGGAGGAACTTGACGCAATGGAGACCATTGCTTCCTAATGGGGGAGGAATGATCCATGTGAAAATTGGCGGTGACCCACCTATTCCACTAGCTCAAAGCATAATTTTCGATTTTGACAGTTTTTATACACTTTTTCAGGTCCTGAACTTCGAGGGCCATTTTGATGCCTTAAACAGCGTTTTATGGGCACAACAGTGCCAATACGATAGTCGAAGGTTTAGTTTAGGCTAATAAAAATGTGTACTCCTCATCTATAACTTTATGAAGAGGTATCGAGGGCCCCAAAAGGATAGTGTATGAAAAAGCTACGCCCTCATAAAGTTGACGTATCAACTACCCCCATTGGGGCCAACAAAAATTTTGGCGTTTCATCTCCCAAGGTTAGGGTTTTCTAAATTATTATTTATGTTAAAAATTCCTTTGGAGCCTCATTGTAGTCAGCTTCATTCGAATGAGCATATCTGACACATCTCTTCTCATAGATAAGCTACCACCATTCTAGCTAGCTTGTGTGCTTTTGCATTTTACAATCTTTTGTATTTTCAAACAGTCATTAATAGAATCTAAATTTCACTGTATCAATGTGTTTCGTGACATATATTTGTGTATTTCCTTATTATATATATGTTATATTTATGCCTTCATATCTCTCTCAAAATAATTTGGATCATTTCATTCGGTTAAAAGAACATATGCAATCTCTTCGACTAATGTTGGGTTGATGCCTTCAGCGACAGATCTCTTTGAATTTAAATAAATGCATCTCTTGTACACCCTTTGGTATATTGTTGGGCCATGTCATGTGAAAGGATGGATTGTTGGTGGACCCATATAATATTTTCATCATCTTGGATATGGTTTCCCCCACTTCAGTTCAAGAAATGCACGCAACATTGGTTCATGCAAGATACTACCGACGATTCATCCTGAATTATGCCCAGATCACGACCCCATTGGAAAATTTTCTCGGAAAGGATATTAAGTATGAGTGGATAACATAACTCCAACAAGCCTTTGATTCCCTAAAGGAAAAATTGGTTGTTGCACCCATTTTGATTTTCCCTATTTGGTCGAAGCTATTCCATGTCCACGTCGATGATTTGCCCATTGCGTTGGGCATTGTTATTGCCCAGTCGGGGGAGGGAAACATTGATAACCTAGTCTATTTTTCTATTTGGAAGTTGTTTGATGTTGAGAATAATTATATGAAAATTGAGCATGAGGGCATGGCCATGGTATATGCCTTGTAAAAAAAATTCAACTACTTGTTGGGGTCGGCTTTCAAATTCTTCACTAATCATGTTTCACTCAAATATTTGGTCAACAAGCTAGTGTTGGGTGGTAGAATATATCGTTGGTTGATATTATTCCAATAATTTGACTTCGAAGTTGTTGTACAACCTGGAAAACACAATGTTGGACTAGATCATCTATCGCAAATTCAGACTAGGAAATTTTCTATGAGCCTCGATGATGAACTCCCTGATGCATAGCTCTTCCGAGTCGAAGTCGTGCCCAATAGATTGGATGAAATAACACAATTTCTCTTCATTGGCCAAGATTCCACCTAGTATACTCCCATGCAACATCAAAAAATGATGACCCGTAGTGTCGATTATCAGTTGCTTGCTAGAAAATTGTATAACTTTGGCGCAGATGGTATCTTGTGTCTTTGTGATTTGGAAAATGAATGGGACTCCATCTTATATAAGGAACATAGTCCTGTGCATAAGGCTTCGGTCTCCTTCTCTCTTCACAAACTCTAAATACTACTGCAAACACTGCGATATATGTCAATGTGTTGGCAAGCTCTTTCGCAGAGATGAGTTATCCTTGTTTCCCGTAACTACACTTGAACCCTTCCAAAAATGGGAAATAGATTGTGTCGAGCCCATCAATCCTCCCACGCATTTCATAGGGTCATGCTACATCATTACCATGACTGAATACCTCACAAGGTGGGTTGAAGCAGCGTCAGTCAAGGATTGTATGTTAGAACCAACAACGCGATTCATTTTTTAGAATGTCATCACCAGATTCGATGTCCAAGGGTGTTGATGAGTGATCAGGGGTCACATTTGTGAATGAAACTATTCAACTAATCACTTAGGATTTCATTGTCCATCACCAAAAGAGCACTCCTTATCACCCTCAATTTAATGGTACAATGGAATCTTTTAAAAAAAAAATAGAACATGCTCTAACAAAAATTTGTAATATGCAGTGTGATGGTTGGGATCAACTTATCCCTGCAGTCCTTTGGGATTATATAATAAAATTAAAAATGCCAATAAAGCGCACACCATTCAAACTTGTCTATGGAAAAGAAGTGTTCATGCTACTATAATTCGTTGTTCCTAGCCTCAGGGTCACCCTAACCACGTAGATGACCGACGATTAGTCCCTTCAGCACAGGTTATATGAGTTAATGGAGCTAGAAGAAGACCGAATGATGGCCAATTTCAGTCAAGTGGTTGAGAAAGAACGACAGAAGGCATGGAAACCCCATAACATACGCAAAAAAATTATCCAACTTGTTTGTTTTTTATTATTATACAACAACAAATATTTCCACCATCTGGGAAAACTCTGCATGCTCTAGTTGGTTCCTTTCTGACTAGTCTACATCAGTGAATCATGAATCTCCAAGATGAAAGCCTACAATGTCATCCAATCAAGAGAATCATTAATGGAAATAGGTTGAAGGTTTATTATGGCCCGTAGGGGTCCACCATAGTTTAAAAACTTATGGTTTAAGTGTTGCATACAAGTAGAGTAGATTTAGTACAAGTTGTACAGCAGGGAACATCTATCATAGTTGGCATAAGTTACCTTTTGAATACCACAGCATTCACATCAGTTAAGCAGGTGGACTGGATATATTGACAATTTGAGAAGGTTTCTATATTTCCAAATGAAGATGATGCTCTAACATAGATACAGAGTCTGGATCTGGTCTGAGAATTCACACGGATCTTTGAAGAGTTTCCTAGTGGATCAGCTCATCAAAAGGGCAAGGTAATCTACTTTCATAAACTTCTACAAGATATGGGTATGAAGTCTTTTATGACTCCTCATTCAGCAAGGCACATCCTCAGGATGGTGGATCTGCATTGGGATCTCTCTGGCTACATTACCCTGTCGCTATCTTCTAAGTATTCTTTACCTAGTCACTTCCATCATACTAGTTGGGCTAACCCTCTTTCCCCCCTCCTGCCACTATATAAATACCTCATCTCCTATGAACTCTGTGAATAAATTATCCATGTCCCATTCCCACTTTCTCTTTTTCGTCCCCCATAGTTCCAACTTTCCCCCTTTCCCTGCTATCATTTCATGTTCCACTCATTCATCTTTCTTATCATGGACTAGTTCCATGGACATCTCGAGACGTGCATTTCCTATCCCGACCAATCCCCTCCAGTTTCCAAAATATGGTTCTCCCACATATTAACATTATATCAAAAACTACTAGGCATAACCTCTAATTTCTTTAATGCCATCTTCTCCACTATTAAGTGTCATCATGCATCATCCTCTTTGTTGGTAGGGAGGGTCCCTAAGTCCAATGATTGCCATGCATCATCCCCTTTGTTGATATGGAGAGGCCTCCTCTTTCTTAATAGATCCACCTCCTCCAGCAGTGAACCTAGGTCATGCATATATGTTCAAACCCATTGTCAATACCCATACTCTCACATCTTTCCATGCATTTGCATTCCTCCTCCACTAGAATGACCATGGCTACTAGCTCAGCCTAGCCATCCCAACTTAAAAATACAATCATAGAATGATACTCTCTCTTTATGGAGCCTCAATTATCTTCAATGATTGGTGTTTGTTGGTGGGATTTAAACATGTCCCTTATTTCCCTCCACAGACACCAGCAAAGGTTCTAGAGGGATCATCTGGTTGCATGCACTCAAACTCTATCTTTCACCATGCAACCTGCAGGATTTATTCATGGACCTGAGTCGAGTTGCAACCACATCAATGATTTTCTCTTAATCAGGCCCATCTATAAGCACAATTTGCTTTGAAGAAAGATAATATTCTCTTACTCAAACTATCTTCCTTCATATCTTATAGCATTTGGATTGAGGACGATCCAAATAATACTGGTGGGGGCATGTTCGCGCCCAAAGTTTTGGGTTTATTTTTGTGTACGCTCATTCCATATTTTTACGCGTGCCTAAGAAAATGCATGCGGAGTAACATAGAGTATGTGCAGAAACAAGATTTGTAAGTTGTGTGACAATCCTAAAGTCTACCAAGTGTGTGTCGGTCTGAGTTTTGTCAGTTGCGCTAGAAATCAAGAATACGCCCACCGAAATCAAGAAAGGAATCATCAGCAAATCCCCCCAAATGATTACTGCCAGTAGCATAAGAGGACGTGGGACAGCCAAAGGATGAGTTGTCTAGGTAGTTAATATTTTCATTGATACAGAAATTCTACATGGAGCGCTGGAAGACACCACAATCATGTGAGGTGGTTTTTTCAAACAAAAAAGTGGAGCAGAAAAGAAAGAGACAATGCTCCCCAATAGAGAAAGTTATAAAATGAAGCAGTAAGATCAAAAATAGGGTTGGTTAGCTAGCTAGATGTTGATGATAAGAGATGCATTGATTCCTTAATATCAAGCTCAGTTTGAGCCTATTATAATATTGTAATGATTTGAATACATTTTAATGTCTATTGTATGTCTAAGTTTTGAGCAAAGGCGCATTCCGCATAATGTTGTAATTATAAGGATTTATATAGAGAAGATATGAAATTCTATGGTTGTCATATGTATATGTCCTAAGCAATGTATATCTCTATTTTGATGGAATGACTCTAATAATAAATATGTGACAGTCCTGATCCATTATGTGTCTATCATGTATGAATTGAATATGTTTGTGTATTGTTTTAACTCTTAGTCCTAATAGTTTTTCAGATATGAGTTGCATGGATGCCAATCCTAATGACTTTTTGTGTGTTTAGCCTTCACCTGTGTCACAAGACCTTATGGTCTATATGATCCTCTCTGAATATCGAGTGATACCTTCCTCGATCTTGGTAGAAGATTAATATTTTGATGCTCTGGGATTTTGTTGGAAAACTTTGGATGAACCCTGGGTCTAAACTCCCCAGACGGAAATGACTGCAGAAATCAACTCTAATCTCAAGTATAGACAGAAATGACTACAGAAATCAACTCTAATCTCAAGTATTCTATATAAACAAACATGCTAACAAGACAAGACAAAGAGCCTACCTCATCTAGACATTCAATGAAGTCCATTGTTGAGCACTCGAATCAAAGATATATACCTGCAACTTGTCCTCAACAACCAAGATACGCAAGCATATGGTGATAATATATAAAGACAGCACATATAATAGCATAATCCATCATTATTCATAACAAATATGCCCATGGAATAGCAATTCAAATATTTTCAAGAGATTAATTAGACGAGAAAAGAGTATTTTTATTAAAATATGATCAACATAAGTGTATGAATGAAAAACTTTTGCGTCAGCACGTCTCAGAACCGAGAAACTAAGTCCCTTGCAGTTGGGCCTCCACCACTTCAATCCTCCACCAAAGACAAGCTCATATAAGAGAGACAATGATTTTCTCCATCAAAGAGGGAAGATCTTGGGGGTTGAACAATGTGTTCAGACTTTAAAGGACAAAGGGGTGCAGACTCAATATGAAGTGAATAATTTCTCCAGAGTAACTTTTCTCTCAAAAGTTGAATTCTTCTCCTCTTCCACAGCTTGGATATGGCCCATTTATATCCTTCAAATGGAACTTAAGGGATGAACTAGAGCATTCCCAATATATGGAAGGTAAAGGATCATGGATATCGTGACGTAACATGGAAACCCGACACCATTTTTTTAATGGTGCAACATGCATATACGCATGTTGTATAGCTATTAGGGCACGTATATGTGGAAAAATATTATTTTTAGCTCTGGGAATTGAAAAAATGGACTTCAAGTATGCATAGGGAAATGGAAAAGGCCTTCTAAGCAACTTGCATGGGGTGAGGCAAATCTTGCTATAATAGATGCCCCCTAATGTGTGAGGTGAGAAGAATATCTGTGATGGCTGAAATACATTATAATTCTAAGAAGTGGAGTAATGAAGACCCAGCTGGATGAACTAGTTGCTCATAAGAATATCACAATCCATAATGACTTTGTACACATGGCTTCCAATTTGAATTACACTGCAGATCCATGTGGAAATATACCAAACAGTTGTTCATGGCCATGAATAGGAAATACAATGTAGATACATGCCATAGTTTGTCATAGTCACGAACAAGGCCCAATGAAAACCAGATTCAAAATCAATCTGAAGATATATGTATACAATGGAGTACAATCTGATCTCCCATTATCACTGAAGTCATATAGGTATTGATCCAATGAATGATAGCAACAGATCAGGAAAGTTACGACTATAAACTGATGTCTTCAAGTCTTCTACACTATCCTCCAAAGGTGCAAGTTTGCATCATGTGAATAAAGGAGTTGAGTTCAAACATAATGAGACTTCATTTGATTACTGGTCATTAAAGTATATCGTTAACAAATGTGATACAGCCTGCCAATAATGAAAGTAAGTATCAAGGCACTGAGTACATTCTTACAAGTGTGAATAAAGGTGTTGAGGTCGAACACTTGAAGAATCCATCGATCAGGATAAATTGATGTATTCCCAATTGTCGATGGTGAGAGAACCTGCCACTGATGACTGCAAGTCTCTAGGTACTCATAGGACTCTAGGCCTCATTTGTATAATAGATGAGTTGAAGTCGATGGAAGGAGACCTGTTGAAAGGAGACCATTAAGGAATCTCTCATCATTCAGCACAAGGTACAAAGCAATAGCTTGATCATTTGGAGGAACTAGGACGAAGATGATATTCATGAACCAACGACCTTATGCGTCTCTTGCATGCACCAGATGCAATTAGTGCACGAAAGAGACCCTTTGAATAGCATCCAATAATAAAAATTGTCGAAAAGGGCGAGGAAACCACCAATAAGGATAATGGAATCCAAGACACTGCATGAATCCCAATGTGTGAATATATTTATTGTCATCGAAAACAAGGGAAACCCCCAAGTCAGTGACCAATGAGGAGATGTCGACTAATGGGTTCAAGGTTACCTACCCATAATGACAGTAGGACTAGGGTGCACGGTAGGATTACAACTTCATGTAAATTTGAGACACACTGATGGAATGGTCAACATGAAAAGTCAGGAGTTCTGAGAAAGGCTGACACAAGCTTATAGACATGCTTTGAACAAGATTATGAGACATATGGAGGAATCTGAAAACATAGACTTGATAATGAAACTTTGTGATGCAGGAGGCACCAAACAAACTCTCCATAGGGACTAGAAGAGTAACCAGTCGGACTAAAATCTAAGTAATGAGCTCAACTTCCTAAGGTCATGCTAAACCCAAAATTTGGATGACAAATGGACTCAAAAGTTTTTTCTCTGTTCAAAGGCGACATAGTTGTTGCCAACATGAGATAATATTCTTTTCCCGCCCATATTTTTTTGTTTTTTCATAGACAAATGAATGTTATGATACAAGAGAGGAAATGAGTGTCATGAGTAAGCAATTGGTTCCAACAATGGAACATACCTATGCTCAATGCAAGGAGGTGCATGCAGGACATGGACACTCGGGGGAATGTCTCTTCTTTGGGTATAGGGTGTCAATCTACAAAGGATATTAACAAGGCTCTGCTTGGATGATGATGCAAACTACTGAGGTAATAAGCTTATAGAGAGAAAGTGGGAACCGGTAATAGGCTCAATACTGCAAGCAGGATAATGGAGTGCAATTACAACTTAACACCAAAGAATTTCCTTTTTCAAAAATTTAGTCCCCTAGGCTTGAAAAAGTATAAAACAATACCAAGGAGAACTCTTCTAACCACTAGTGACTAGAGTATTCATTTTTTGAAATTATTCTACTTGGTCTGAAAAAGGGTTAAAATTACACCAAATAGATGTCCTTTCAAATCCAATTAATGAGTGTGAAAGAGACAAGTTCACTCAGCAATATTTTCTCTTTTTAATGGAGTCGGAAAAGAGATTAACCAAGACTCAGTGTAAGTCCCATAGGTATAGGTCAGAATGCTTATGAGTGAGAATATGAGGTTCAAATGTAAATTCATATTGCAACTATAAGGGACTCCCGGTCTTATGGAAAAAATCTATGCATGGGCAACGAATGGCACAAAGGTTCTAACTAGGGAACCCATGTTTGGTAAGCCTCTACCATTCACTAATGACACTTCTAGTAGCAGAAAGAAGGTTATGTGTCACTGATAAATGGGTTTGTACCTAAGGCATATGAATCGCAGTTAGAGGATAATGCAAGTGTCTGAAATAGAGTGATGACCTATCTTATATGTTGGTCAAAGAAAACACTTTCCAAAGTCATGGACGGGCAGCATGGTGTTAGAAACCACAAGAATCCTTGGATAAAACCACCAAAACCAACTCCATCCACTGCACTATTAGTCCACTAGGACAAAAAATTAGTAAAAACTATGTAAAGTGGGTAAAACTTTTCTATAAATAGTAAAAATAACCAATTTTACCATACCATTTCACACTTTTACCCAAATAGTGCATTTTGGACCAATTTTCCCACAACCTTCAAGTGTCAATTACGGGAGATATGAATGACGGAATTGACAATCGTATAGACCAAGTAAGTACTCTTTCCCTCCTCTTCATTTCTAGTGGATTACAATTTTAAATTAGGTCTCATTTTTTTAGTTTTTTAAGGCGCAAATTAGGAATTAGGGTGTATTTGGGTTGTAATTCATCGGGTCGTGTATACGTAGCCATATATGCGGTTGTTATCAAAAAAAACCGTGTATATGCATCCCTATATGCAACTGTGTATAATACAGCTCGTGTACAAGTCTGTAACTTGGTTTTTTTAAGATATTTGACTCAAAAAATGGATTTTTCTTGCAGGATGGTACTTGAATGGAGATAAAGAGAGCATGAGGAACTTGATGATGCAGTGGAAAGAGATCCAAGGGACCAATTATCATTAAAAATATGCAGGCTTTAAAAATTTTGGGCTCTCAAAGGGATGAGGGCTCAAGTGATGTTGTTCCAAATGCTAGTGAACTTTTGGGATCCGGATACAGAGGCCTTCAACCTCGATGGGAAACCATTGAGAATTGAAGTTGAGGATATCTACTTTCTTACAGGATTGTCACGTTAAGGTGAGGTGGTGAACCTCAAATCTTGAGGAGTTGAGAATGGCATGAACATAGAGGACTACATCACCACTCATTGTGTTGCAGGCACAGAAAAGGTAGGGATCCAACTCCCCATTAGATCGATCATGAACAAATTGAGTCTGAAGATCGTCGTTCTTGTACTCACAATGATCATGGGGTCGGCCTCATTGCACCAAGCATCAAGGCCACTGATTTTCTACTCAGTGGAGTGCTTACGACCCATAGTGTATGATTGGTGCACCTCACTAGTGGCTAACATGAAGAGCCAGTTGTCATACTGCAAACAAGGTAGGAAGAGGAACTTCAGGTTCACATCTATATTGTGTATTTTTTTCTTCGAGTGGGTTCCAATATTGATCCCTAGAGTCAAGGTATCTCCACATATACCACTCGATCCATCCATGTCACGGTGGACCAAGGTGATGAGGTGGTAGGGTACCAACCCCCTACAACAATGAGTTCTACTTCTGGTGGAGTCGGCAGGTGATAGCCTTGGACGACTACCCTTATGGAGGGATCGAATATAGAGGAGATCCATACATTCCACTGCCACCAGTTTCCGCCTACAGAGATATAAGTGTGAAAAAAATTTATATATTTCATTTTTTTGTATATTTTAAAAGAGTTAAAAAAACACAAATATTTTTGGATGATGTCAAGTATTTAACAAAAAATATTTGTTTCACAGATGTGGGTATGCAACGGCCAGATGGATTGCCACGACACCGGCGGAGGCACCTGGGGAATGATCCAGTGGGAGGACACTCAGAGATATTTCTTCAAAATGTGCAGGGCAACCTGTCTCGCTTGATGCACAGAATACCCATGGTTCAATTAGAGGATCTTCCATATGCGATGCAGCGGCAAGTGGTGGGTGTGCCCCGTGTGTGGGTGAAACTCTTCTGGAGTCTCACAAAGGCCATAGTATTCTATCATGAAACACAACCAGTGCCACAGGTGTAGATGTCATGGTCATTGTATCGGCCGGTTGTTTATGTATTTTGAGGATGTGAGCCCCAATTTCGTACTATGACACCATATTTTTGGAGAGATGAAATATATATATATATAACTTTGGTCTTCGGCTTTACTTATGTTACAATGCGTACATTGTTAAATGTGTTTCCTTTGCTTCAGTTATGTGACAAATTCCAATCTAAAACATACTTAGAATATGCATCGGATAGCTAATTAGAAATTCTAGGTATGTGATTATAAGTAATAAAATCAAAATGTCGTTCCAAAATTCATACCCGTAGGAATCCTCGCAGTAGAGTAGGATCTCGTACACAGTAATTGTCGTTCAACTAACATACTACTAACTAGGAGTCTGGGCGAACCTTTAAAGACCGAACACCATGTTAAATGGAATCACATAAAAGCTCTATAACGGGGCTATATTCACCCACATTATTCATAGATGGCCCTAAAAAAATGCCACCTAAAGACACTAGTTGATCCTCAGGTGAGTAAACAACCCAAGCGACGGTGGCTGGCACCGTCTACGAATCCTAAGTAAACTGAAGACTCCATTGACATCTGCCAACCAAGGGAAAACTCGACAAGAAATTCGATGACAAAATGGAAAAGATATATATACACTAGTATACAAAGAGTTACACCCAAGCTTGGGGCTCAAGCATAATATATTTTCAAGTAGAGCCCATTTCTAGTCTTAGACAGCATATACCCTTCATAATATTCTAATGCATAGGCTCCTTTTTCTAAGACATGCCACACAATATAGGGACCGTGCCACATGGGGTTGAACTTTCCTGCCCCCAGCGGTTCTTTGGCTTGGTCATACAAGAGGACCAAGACACCCTCAGTGCACTGCCAAGGACAGACAGATTTATCATACTGGACCTTGACACATTTTTTATTCGCTTCGACAGTCGTAGAGGCACCTTGACGCTACTCATCTAGGCTCTCTAGGTGTACGAGTCGTTCTTCGATATTGGAAGTACCAAGTAGGAGCTTAACTGCCAGTATAAGAGAAGGGATTTTGCATTCAATAAGAAGGATTAACTCCACACCATGTACTAATTAAAAAGGAGAAAAATCGATGGAATTCTTAATAGAGGTTCGGTATGCCCAAAGTGTTGGGTAAAGCACTAAATTCCAGTCAAATTTTCTCTGGCTGGGAGTTTTCTGCAACATGGTCTTGAGAGACTTGTTCACGACCTCTGCTTGTCCATTTTCCTGGGGATAGTAAGGGGACAAATGACCATGTTTAAACCTCGGTTTCAATGCTAATTCTTTCATCATTTCGTTCTGAAAGTGACTGCCATGATCGGTGACAAACTCACTCGGGATTTTGAACCGGGCTACAATTTGATTGAACACGAAAAAATCTGCAGTCTTACCATTGGATTTTATCATAGGCATGGCCTATGCCCATTTAGTAAATAAATCTACATCCACAATAATATGTTGATTCTCCCCAGCTGAAGCTGGGTTACAATCCACAAAATCCACCCCCCACTTGGTGAAGGGACGACGGTGATAATCATGTAAAGAGGGGTTGGATGTGAGAGCATTTTCTAAGTGAACACCTAGCAAGGGTGAAACTTCTTGACCGCTTCGACACAATCTTTAAAAATAAACGGCCAAAAATAACCAGCTCCCAATATTTTTTGGGATGTTGCAAGCCCGGATAGATGACCACTACAAGCCCCACTATGGCAGTCATTAAGAACTGACTCAACCTCTTCTTGAGTCAAGAAATGATGCAAGATATTATCTACGCCTCGGTGATACAAAGTGTTGTTGACATTAAGGTAGTTTTTAGCTTGATATTGTATAAGTTTTCGATCATCTCTCGATAGATGCTGAGAGAACTTCAAGGTTTGAAGACATATAAAAATGTCTCCATACCAGGGGTCCAAAGACGAGATAAGGAAAAAAAATTCATTAGCGAATGAATCGACATAAATGACGTCCTCATCTAATCGAGGGAAGTCTAATATTAACTCAGAAAAAACTAGCGATTTCTTGGATTTTGTCGAAGCAAAATCGAGGTCAAACTCTTGCAAAATGAAAATCCATTTATTGTATTTTCCCCCTATGATACGCCTAGTAAGGACGTATTGAAATGGATTGACATCAGCAACTACCGTAGTTTTTCAAATCAATATATAGTGTCGCAATATTTGAACCACGTGTACGGAATCCAAATCTAGATTCTCAACATGAGAGTACTTGAGTTCAAGACCGACTAAATTTTGATTAAGGTAGTAAACGACGTGCTCATGGAGCTCATCATCCTCTTGAACTAAAACCATACCAACCGTCCCTTCAGACGCAACGATATAAACCAAGTAATATCTAGTGTAGTTTGGAGGCTTCAACAGAGGCGTCAACACCAAGGCTTTCTTAAGAGCATCGAACGACTCCTAGGATCTCTCATCCCATATAAACGAAGTGTCCTTATTTAAGAGATGTGTGAAACCCTTATTAATATTGGCATAGTTTACTGTAAACTGACATAAGAAGTTAGGTTTCCCTTGTAAACCTTGAAGTTGATGAATGTTGTGCGGTGGAGGCAAACGAAGTATTGCCTCAACATTTAAAGGATCCACCATGATCCTAGTCTAAAAAAATAAGAATCCTAAAAGACGAACCGACCTAATGCAAAAGATTCACTTATGAGGGTTTAAACGGATGTGAAAATAGCGACATCTCTCAAAAAATAGTCGAAGGTGGGTAGAGTGATCCACTCTCTTATGAGAGTGAGCAATGAGATCATCAAGGTAAGCTTTGACTATATGCTTCAGATCGTGAAAGGCGAAGTTCATGGATCGTTGGAAGGTTTCTCTGACGTTTTTAAGGCTAAAAGGAATTTTCTAGTATGTGAAAATACAATAAGGACAAATAAATGTTGTCTTTTGTTGATCCTTGGGTTTGATCTGAATTTGATTGTATCCTGAAAATCCATCCATAAAAGAAAAAAACCTTGCTTTCTGCACACTCATCGAGAATATGGTCAATGAAAGGTGACAGGAAGTTGTCTTTAGGATAGGCCTGATTCAGGTCTTGAAAATCCATACACACATGGATGGTTCCTTGCTTCTTATTCATGGGAATGGGATTGGATACTCATTCATTCAAGGAAACTGGGTAGATAAAACTAGCATTAAGTAGCTTTTCCACCTCTACCTTAATAGCAAGGGCCTTCCTAGGATTAATAGCTCTAATTCTTTGCCAAAGAGGTTTAGCATCCGGGTAGGTTTTAATATCATGTTCAACAATACGAGGGTCAATTTCTGGAATCTCTTCATATGACCAAGAGAATACATCAAGGAATTCTTCAAAGAGATCGGTGCAGATATGAATTTCTTCAGGAGAACAATCTGCACCGATATATACATTTTCAATTTTACCAGGAATGCGAGAGATTTCAATCGTGACAGTAGGATAAATACTTGTCATGTTTCCTTCGGCATAAATGTCGTGCATATCAAGTGGAAATACGGTGTGATCGTCTATATCACTCAAGGTAGACCTAAAATCATCTTGTTCGATCCTAACAAGCTTTGGGAGGAAGAAAGAGTGATGATGCATATCATCCCATGGCCTATCATAACCATTCATGGCCTCTAAGATCGCTTTATTTGAAGGTAAAGTATCATCGAAGCAATCATGTGATCAAGATGATGAAGTGGCCCATACGGGCTTAAGAATAGGGTCATCCTCATCCATTTGTGAGGAGATGGGATCTGGGTCAATAGAAGAGTCAAGAATAGCCTAATATGTTATCTATGTCGTTGATAGTGGCATTTCCATTCCAATGTGTGACTGAGCTTCACAAGACATGTTCAGGGAAGGTAGGGTCCAAGGATCATTAAAATACGAAGTGCAGAAAGGAATGGACCTCATTAACGAAGCAGACCTACTGGCCATGGAATAAATGTGATGAATTGGTGCTATGAAATCAAAGGTACCCATAAGGGAGGAATACATTATGACACCAATATCCTCAGTTGTCGGATGAGAATTATTAATCACAGAGATTGAAGGTCAAACGGATGCATTGGGACTAGCATGCGCAAAGGATAATTGATCGATTGTCATGATCTTCCCTTTGTGAGGAAAACATAAAGTACGAAAAATGAACGATATGATTGTCATCATAGCATAATTCTAATTACGCCCTAGTAATAAGTTATAGTCAAGGGGCGCATCAACCACCTTGACATCCACCTCCATTGTCTTTCCACCTAACTGAACCGGAAAGGTAGGAAGAATACCATGGGGACGGAAAGAATGATCATCAAATGCAGTCAACATGGTCTAAGATTGAGAGAGGTTCGAAGAGTCTATGGATTTCCAACAAGTTAGGGGCATCACGCACGTTGTAGCACCTTCATCAATAAGAGTACATTTGATGGGATACTTTGAGTAATCCACATGGATTTGGAAAGCCACATGGTAAGTCAAGTGAGACTGAACATCTGTAACGTCAAACTGGATAACCTTAGAGCCACACAGGTCTAGAGCTCCTAATGCAAATAGCAAGGAATTCCTCTGTGAAGGACACATTTGGAGTACCTCCAAAGCCGACATCGCACAAGGGGTTTGACCAAGATCCTGACAATAGAGTAGTTCTGGGTAGCTCTAGCATTAGGGTTGTGGGTAGAGCGTTTGAGTACTCCGTTCAGAATATGAGGTGGAGGATATGAATTTTTGATCTGTAAAGGTGCTTCTGGAGGAGGGGGAGACTCTAGACCTAGAAAAGTCTGTGAATAATTGTAATTGTGGGACCAAGTGCCTACATTAATCATAGAATTAACCATATTTATGCATAGACGGTCGTTGTCATGCGTCAGAGGCTTTTGACTCCCACTCATCGCATTTCCAGCATTAGAGGATCTCAAGGCGAGGTGTTGATTATGCGGAAAAGGATTAGCCAGCACAACGGGCGGTTGGGACAAGAGCCTCGCATCCTCCTTGAGTTTGGGGCACAAGTGGGTAAGGTGATCATCAGTACAAATATTACAAGGAAATTTCACCTTCCGCTTCTCTTTCATTCCCTCACCAGCATAACCTTCAATATATTATTGTTAGTGTTTTCTTTGGTTTTATTATCATTCCTCCCACCCTTATTATTGTTACCATGTTATTTCCTTTTATTCCCTCTTGGTTGTTGGTTACCATTTGGGTTAGTCAATGAATGTACAGAATGCACATCCATCGACTGAGTGGGAGTGGAGGACACAGAAAAAGCTTTTCCTCCTATAGACTATATTAGAGACAACTCTTTCACCTGGCTTGTCACCAAGTCTATATATTTAACATTTGCGGAGCCTATAATTCCATCGGCATGAGGCCCGGGATTTTTTCTAGGGTCGTAGTTTGACCTCGATGCATCATGAAGAATTATATATAACATTCCAGATTGAGCATATATGAGATCTAACTGTTGGTCTTTGAAAATCACTTTGATCCAAATTTTATGAGCAGAATGAAATGAATACAGATTATTAACAGGTGCTTAACACAAAATAACAGAGATACAGTAAAACTAGTTTTCTATTCAATAATGAAATAAGTTGAAACTGTAAAATGCAACAGAAACAAGCTTGCTGGAATGGTGGTGGCTTATCTCTGAGAAGAGATGTGACGGTTGTGCGCATTCTCAAGAAGAAGATTACAATGAGGCTCTGAAGGAATTTTTACAATAAACAAGAATTCCAAAAACCCTAGACATCCAAAAACCTAACCCTAGGAGATGAA
>ML788430.1:129098-171697 GCA_009831015.1 Picea engelmannii
CAAGTCTTGTTGTAAATTAGAATGTCATCCAGATACACCACTACAAAATTATTGGTGAATGGTCGCAAGATATCATCCATCATCCTCATGAAAGTGGTTGGAGCATTTGTCAAACCAAAAGGCATGACCAACCATTCAAAAAGGCCTTCCTTTAACTTGAAGGTGGTATTCCATACATCTGTCTGTTCTATCGGGACCTAGTGGTAGCCAGACTTCAGATCAATCTTACTGAATTATTTGTCCCACTTGAGTTGATCAAGGAGGTCGTCGATTCGGGGAATCGGGTACCGGTTTCTGACTATGATTCTATTTAGAGCCCGATAATCAATACAGAGTCACCAGGTTCCATCTTTCTTCTGTACCATCACAATTGGGCTCCTGCAAGGTGATGAGATGGGACGGATGTGCCCCTTGTGGAGCAGTTATTGGATTTGTCACTTGATCTCCTCATTATCTAACAAAGAGCAGCGATACTCTGACCCATTGGGAAGCGGTGTGTCGGGGGTCAGATCGATGGGGTGCTTGACCTGGCAGTGAAGAGGTAGCCCTGTAGATGAGGAGAAGATATCTGAGTATTCTTCCATGACCTTATCTACTTTCTTTTGATGTGTGGAGAGGTCGGTCGCAAAGACCCTGGATGTGGTTGTGATCTTTCGCTTATTCTGAGAGAGAATCATGAAGAAGACAAAATTCCCCGTCTGAGAGATGACCTTCCTACATTTCTTAGCAGAGATCAAGGAAATAGCACTAGGTGGGACTACCTCGGGTATCCTGTACAATTTCCTGTTCAAAGTAATAATAACACTACAAGGCTTAGAATCATATACAACATGACATTTCCATAAATAAGGTTGGCCCAAAAGAACATCACAAACTTCGAGAGGAGCAACATCACATAATACCTCGTCTTTGAAGGGCTTGATGTCGTACGACAATCGGCACTGTTGGTTGACGCGGAGATTGCTTCCTTGGCGGAGCCATCCAATGGTGTAGGGTTGTGGGTGCGGCGTTGTTGGCAGGGCGAGTTGCTTGCTGACCTCTGCTAAGATGAGGTTCTTTTGGCTACCGCTATCAACGATGAAGTGCAGCGGGGTGCCTTTTACCCACATATGTGAATGGAAGAGGCACTCTCCTTCTTCTGGCTCATCTGGTTCACCAGGCTGGAGCTAGGTGGTAGAAATAGTGGCACTAGGTTCCATGTCAATGATCCATATTCCCCTTTCTGGTTTTGGCTCAGAGTCAAACTGCATCTGATTCAGAGGCTTTCACTTCGGCCAACAACGACTGCTTTGAGCGGCAGTCAGCAGTGTTATGCCAAGGGCTCTTATGGAAGTCGCACCACTTCTTGGTATCTTTCTTTGTCTTTCCGGTGTCCTTCTTTGCTTGTGGCTTGGACTAGTTGTCCTAATATTGTCCATCTTTGCTCTATCCTTTGTTTTTTGGGTTGGGGCCACCCTTTCCCAGATTTTTTTGTGAGGGGTTCCCAGGCCCAAATTTCCACGTCTTTTGTTTGAGCTTCTTCTCAATTTTGACGGCATATTGGTAGGCCACGCCCAAGGATGAGATGTCCAGAAATTCCATTGTAGTCTGGATGTATATATGCAGAGCACCTCTATACTTGAGCACCATATGTCTCTCTAAATCTTTGATACTCATCTTGGTGCGCAAGGTATGGAAGATATTTGTGAAATATGTCACTGCTTGGTCTTGTTCTTGCCACAGTGTGGTCCATTTGGTATACAAGTCATCATAACTTCTGACAGGGTAGTGTTGTTCCTTAATAGCATCCCTGAAAGATTCCTAGGTGGCCATGACTAAAAATAATGAGGTTTCCTCTATTTCCTTTTGCTCACAGAAAGTTTCCCACCAATCTTTGACATGGGGAACGGCTTTGAGGAGCGCAAAAGTAATCTTTTCTCTATTCGAAAAGTTATGGGCAAAAAAATACCCTTCTAGTAGATTCAACTACTTGTCTATAGCATCTTCATCTATCTGACCTTTAAATATAGGAATATCGAAGTTTATTTGTACCTTGAAGGGGGCGGCACCTCCGTTCGAAGAAGATGTGTCACCTTTTGGTAGCCGCTGAAGGATTTGTGCAAAACTATCCATCATCTCGTTCCTTTGTTGTGTAAGGGATTCCTCAATCAACAATTTGAAAGGATCTCTTGTCCCATCATATTTATTTTCTCCTACCATGAGAGGTCACTTGGGCATGTGAGAGCTTCTGTCCTCAAGAGAAACAAGTTCGAGACCCAACTCTTTGTACTCCGACCTCGTTGGGGACATGCATTAAGATGACAAGGAGTAGACCACTCTGATACCACTGATCTATATTTTATGAGTAGAATGAAATGAATACAGATTATTAATAGGTGCTTAACATAAAATAACAGAGATATAGTAAAACTGGTTTTCTATTAAATAACGAAACAAGTTGAAACTGTAAAATGCAGTGGAAACAAGCTTGCTAGAATGGTGGTGGCTTATCTCTGAGAAGAGATGTGACGGTTGTGCGCATTCGCAAGAAGAAGATTACAATTGGCTCTGAAGGATTTTTTACAATAAACAAGAAATCCAAAAACCCTAGACATCCAAAAACCTAATCATGTGGGCCTCGTTTGGGTAAGTTAGTACATCAACTTCTCGGGGTCATAACTTTTGCATACGATCTTCGTTTTAGGCATGTGATAGCTTGTTTGAAAGGTATCATCGAGGAGATTCATTTTGGGGGCTCAATCATGCCTTTGATTATCATTAAGGATCTTTATCCCTAAAAACCTTCATTTAGGCCCTCAAAATGGCCCCGAAAGTTAAAACTGCTAAAAATAGTAAATTGCCAAAATTGTCAGAAAATTGTTTTGAGCCAGTTGGAAAAGGTGGGTGGCCACTGATATCCATTTGGATCACACTTCCTCTTCATATGTTACCCCATATGTAGAGACATCCTTCGAAATAAAAGGCAGTAAATACTTAAGAAATCGTTCCAACGGAAACTTTGGAGGAATGTAGGCTTTGATCAACCTCTTCCTTCTATGCCACTCTTGGATGTGATCCAAGATATGGGTGGCTTTTTCCTAGCATAGGGCCAACAGAATTTCTATGCTGGCATCGTAAAAAAACAGCAATTGGAAGTGGTTGAGAAAGATTAAAACCATATGGTTAAAGTTACCGTATGTCCCCCCTAGTAGCTCTATGTACCATTTCGTTGTGACCCCCATGAGGCTGTGTTGAAACAATATTAAACAAATAGAATCATCGTTAAGGGAATTTGAAGAGAACCAAAGATGAAAAGTAGTGACATGATCACCAGGATCCTCACCAGTATTGCCCTTGAATTTCGTAATATCCAAAGGAAGCTTGGTGGAAACGGGGGGGGCATGACAGATCATGGCGCACCGGGTCATTCATTAATCTTGATAATTATGGAAAATTAAGTGTGGCCATAAAAGGGATACTGGGTTGCAGCATATAAGCCCATGATCCCGAGAAATATTGTTGCTAAGGAATCGCAACCCATCCAGGGTTCTAGTATGCACCATGGCCCTGTCCGGGATTGAAAAAAACCCCTCCAAACTGATTCATAATGGGTTGGTTGGGCACCATTCTAGTAGGAATGTTATAATGAGGATTATAAGTGTTTCCCCAACTGGAGTAGCTCCAGTTTGGGGGTTACCCAAAGTATCAAACTGACCTCCCTCGGGTGGAAATCTGGAGGATAGAGGTGGATTCGTCATGCCAAACGTGTTGGTCAGAATCGATGTGGAGGGGGTAGGTGTAAAGGATGGAACATAAGAAGCAGCTTGTTCGCCTAGTTGACCACTCCATCCAAGAGAAATAAGACTAGTATTAGACCAAGGGTGAAAAGGAGGTTAGCTTCCAACCATAGGAGTCATTTGGGGGAGATGAGCATTGCCAAACAAGAATTGAATATGCAGAGGAGCCATGCCCCCAAGTCCAATACTAGGATTTGTATTTGTCACTGGAATGTATGACGAAAATTGTGATGTAAGATTCAGCATACCATAAGAGAAAGGGCTAGAGGTCGTAGGGATGGACTGAGTATTGTACCTAGGTGTACCAAAAATAGACCCAAAATGGTTTTTCACTATAGGTTGAGTAGCAACCATAGGATGGATAGGAATGATGATTGGAACCTCTGGCACTACAACCATAGTGGTCAAAGGCGTAGAAGGAGTTCCATTAACTATGGTAGGTATGGGATTCAAAGGACTCCCAGTATCTTTCTAACTCAACTCAATACTCATACTTGTATGACCACAAGTCTTGTAGGAGGAGTTGTGTGTACCACGGTTGATAACTTTACGCCTTTTAGAAGGAAAATACCCAAGATGTGATGGTAACTTCAACAAATGGCGAGACCTGGGAGGAAGTGAGTCTAGCTCCACAATGACTCAAGACTCGAGATATAAAACAAATCCTAAGGCCAACTAACAATCAAAGAGCACACCAAAATAAACAAAAAGGCCAATATGCACACAAACAGGATATAGTGGTTGAAAGGGTACTCCCTCACTAAAGTAGGTATGCCTCGCCCAAGAGGGGCTTGAGACTCCCTTCAAAAGATCAGAGGTATCAGAATCAGTTATAAGGGCACTCGTGGGATTAACAGCGTAGTCGGTTAGATCCCCCCGGAGAGGTAATCCTCCATAAAGGTTTTGTGTTGTCCAACCCTTATCTGACCCAGGGTACATGCAGAATAACCCTTGCAAGTAACATATGTGGCTACCTATGTCAAATAACTAAAGCCACCATGATATAACCAATGTGTAGGCAAATAGTCATAAGTTAGGTCCACTGTATGGACAGGTAACAAAGCCCGAAATCTTGAAAGAACCACCTTTCACAGAGGTAAAGGCACTAGAAAGACCCCTAGATACGAATAGATCCCCAGAAATATCTCGGATGCTAAGAAGGTATTAGAGGGATATCTCTGCAACCAAATCTGTGCGACCTCGTGCTTAACTCTGGTGTGAGCGGAGCCTCCTGACGTCACCAATTATACAATGGATTTCACCACTCCCTTAGTCAGACACATATGTTGATTTTAACAGACTTGGAGAAGTTTACTCACAAAATCCTATTCCAAGGCTCTATAACTTAAGCTAGTTTGTGTACCCTGAAAATAAAATCGTTTCTAATCAATTTTAAATTTATCAGCGTTACTTTTAGTGGCTTTGTTTACTAAAAATATGTGGTCATAAAATTGATGGTGTTATAACTCAGCAAGTAAAAGAAATGAATATGAATATAATGCAAAGCCCTAACTTCAATTCTCAACAAATGATAAGCTTTTCAAAATGAAATTTTCAATTCAACTCTGCAATTTCAAATAAGATGCAATATTTCCATACATGTATCAAGATCAATAATAAGAACCCAAAAGATCAAATGCCATAATGCAAAATGTATATTTTTTTGTATTTTCAATATAAAGAAATGAAAATGCAAGGACTAAACAACAGCTTGATATATAAACCCTATTGTAAGAAAAAAGAGACAAACCAAGTAGGATATCAAGAAGAAAACACCCAGCCCAAGATGCAAGACCAATGAAAAATATGATGAGAAAGAAAAACCACCCGAAAATTCAACCAAAGAAAGGTTTCCTATCACTCTACATGCATTAAACAGTTATGACATAGACCCAAGAAGACTCAGCAACCATAAAAACTCACCCTGCAAACACCAAACTCGACAATCAAGCAAAAAAAGGATGGTGTACATGACTGTCTAGGAAAAAATTGTGTATGTACACACCCTATAGAACGACAACTCGAGTATGTACGCGTTTGTCAAGGGAAAAACTGTGTATGTGTATTAAAACACTACCAGGTTAAGGATAAGGCCAAGAAACTCAAATTCAAAATTAAAATAGGTTGTCAAGCAATCAGACAACAAGGAAACTCAAGATATCTGAGAGCAATCTAAGGAGAAAAACACTCCAAACCCCGAAATAGAAGATTCAATCCCCAGTATGGTCGCTAATTTTGTTACAAGGAAAATCACTCTATGGCACGGGGTAAACCACAACATACGGAAATGAATTCAGAAATCAACTCTAATCTCAAGTATTCTATATAAACAAACATGCTAACAAGACAAGATAAAAAGCCTACCTCATCTGGACGTTCGATGAAGTCCACTGTTGAGCACTCGACTCAAAGCTATATACCTTCAACTTGTCCTCAACAATCAAGATACGCAAGCATATGGTGTTAATAAATAAAGTTATCCCATATAATAGCATTATACATCAATATTCATAACAAATATGCCCATGGAATAACAATTCAAATATTTGCAAGACATTAATTGGACGAGAAAAGAGTATTTCTACTAAAATATGATCAACATAAGTGTATGAATGACAAACTTATGTGTTGTCACATCTCGGAACTGAGAAACTAAGTCCCTTCTAGCTAGGCCTCCAGGACTTCAATCCTACACCAAAGGCAACCTCATATAAGAGAGACAATGAGGTTATCCATCAAAGAGGGAAGAGCTTGGGGGTTGAACAATTTGTTCAGACTTTAAAGGACAAAGGGATGCAGACTCAATAAGAAGTGAATAATTTCTCCAGAGTAACTTTTCTCTCAAAAGTTGAGTTCTTCTCCTCTTCCATAGCTTGGATATGGCCCATTTATAGCCTTCAAATGGAATTAAAGGGTCGAGTCTGAGCATTTCCATTATATGAAAGGTCAAGGATCATGGATCTTGTGATGTGGCATGGAAACCTAACACCATTTTTTAATTTTGGGCACAAAACCTTATGTACATGGGTTGTAATGGTGCAACCTGTGTATACACATGTTGTATAGTTGTTAGGGCGCATATATGTGGGAAAATATTATTTTTATCTCTGGGAATTGCAAAAAGGGACTTCAAGTCTGCAGAGGGAAATGGAAAAGGCCTTCTGAGCAAGTCGCATGGGGTGAGGAAAATATTGCTATAACATTCAACGCCAAGAAATGTGACATAGGTCAAATCATTTATGGGTCTTGCGGGTTATTACTGTAGATTCATAAAGGGGTTTTCAAAGATTGCAATACCAAACACTTCTTTGCAAAAGAAGGGAGTGAAATTTGAATGGAATCCCAAGTGTGAGGAAATATTTCAGTAGATGCAAGACGTATTGAAAAGTGAACCCATATTAAATATTTCAAACCCTGATAAATATTTTGTGGTGTGCACCGATGCATGTAAGGAAGGGCTCAGTGGAGTGCTCACTCAAAATGATCATGTGGTGTGCTATGAGTCTAGAAAATTAAAGGAGCATGAGAGGAATTATGTTGTGCATTACTTGGAATTAGTATTCATTGTACATGCATTAAAAATGTGGAGACATTAACTCATGGATCGGAGATTTGAGCTAAGGACAGACCATTTTGGTCTGAAGTATTTGTTTGGACAGCCAACATTAAATGCCATTCAAACTAGATGGTTGGAATTTATGAGTGAATATGACTTTGAAATCAAACATATCAAAGGCAAGAAAAATCAGGTGGTTGATGCACTCAGTAGAAGAGCTCATGAAAATAATATTTCATCCATCATTATGTTTAGCATAGATTTAAAAGACCGAATTTTAGAGGCAACAAATTCAGATCAGCAATATGTAAAAATGAAAGAAACATTACAGCAAGGCAATTTATAGTAGAAATTTAATTAATATGAGTTGAAAGAGGATGGAATACTCATGTACAAAGGGAAAATACATGTGTCAAATTAAGGAGAGATGAAAAATATAGTGTTGAGGGAAATGCACAATGCGTCATATGCTAGGCACCTAGGATATTAAAAGAGAATTGCATCTATAAGAAGCCAATACTTTTGGTGAGGAATGGAGAAAGAAATGGCTAATTACATGGCCAAGTGTTTAGAATGCCAAAAGGTGAAGAAAAAACATAGACATCTAGTGGGGCTGATACAACCATTGCTCATTTCTAAGTGGAAATGTGAAGTGGTTATAATTGATTTCATTACAAAGCTACCCAGAACAGTAAAGCAACATGATTCCATCATGGTGGTGGTGGATAAATCAACAAAAGTTGCACATTTTATTCATGTGAAGACTACACAAAAAGCAGCAAACATTGCATATATTTACATGAAGGAAGTTATCATGCTCCAAGGAGTGCCTAAGGCAATTGTTTCAAACAAAGATCCAAAATTTACATCAAATTTTTAGAAAGGGTTATTGAAAGGATTTGGGACAGATTTAAATCTCAGTACAGTGTATCAACCAGAGTAAGATGGGAAAATAGAGAGAAATAATAGAATCATTGAAGACATGCTCAGGATGTATGTGATGGACCAGCCATCAAAGTGAGAAGATTATATCCATTTAGTGGAATTTTCTTACAATAATGGGTATCAAACCTCACTAAAAAATGAGCCCATTTGAAGCATTGTATGTTAGGAAGTTTAAAACACCTGTGAGTTGGGATAACCCAGTAGACAGAGCTATCACTGGGCCAAAATTGTTAAAGGAAATGGAAGAACAAATGACAAATATCAGATAGAATTTAAATCCTCCCTGGGATATGCAGAAATGTTATGCATATAAGAATAGATATTTAGAGATTTTAAATTGGGCAAACATGTTTTTCTCAAAGTGAAAGCAAAGAGAAGTTTGATAAGCTTAGGTTTTTTCCCAAATTTGGCAGCAATATATTGTGGGCCTTTTGAAATCTTAGAGAAGATATGTCTAGATGCATACATGCTAGCATTGCCTTCATCCATGAGAGTGCATAATGTTTTTCATGTATCATTATTAAATAAACATGTTTCTAACCCTGACTGCATAATTGATTGGATTGTGATTCATGTGTAAAACAAAGGGGATTTCCCAGTGGAACCAGTACACATCATGGACCAAAAATTCAAAGTGCTCAAGAACAAAGCCATAGGGATGGTAAAGGTTCAATGTGTTTAGATTTGGGTACCTTGGAAAGTGGTCCCTTTGTGTTTGTGAGTCTCTAAACACAAAGGGGGGAATATTTGACTCTCACCACTTTACTTTATGTTATAAAGTCAAAGTGACTTTATTTCACTTAATTCAAGTGACTTTAATAACATAAAGTGACTTAGGAGACTTAAGTCATTTTTGAGATTTAATCTCAACCATTGATTGGAGGTTTGGCCTAAGATATTATTTTGTCCATTGTTTTTTCTAGGTTAGCCTCGGGATGAGGCTAAAGGAGGAAAAAGGGAAAAAGAGAGATTCACATGTTCACTTGAGTGATTTGGGTGGAGGAGAAGAGAATGGAGGGTTTGGAGAAAGGGGGGCCACCAAATAGAGGGGCACATCATTGTATGAGAGAAGGAAAGTTTTGAGGAGGGTGCATCCATGGCATAGGGGTGCACTTAGCTTGCAAGCAGGTTGGTGCATCTAGTGAAGGAGTGGCACACCATTTGGTAGAGGGACGCACATGTTTATGAGGAGAGGAGGGTGCATATATTGTGAAGAGAAGGGTACATCCACTCAATAATTTTACAAGGGTGCATGAGCTACACCAAATAGGGGCGCATACATCACTAGAAAACACTTCAAGTAAAAGGAGGGTGCAACTCCCAAGGAGGGTGAAAATACCAAGGAACTCCAAAGCAAGCTTGAGAAGAGCTTGCCATTGTATCAGGTTCCTTTTTATATTTACTTTGTTGTATAATTTTCTTGAGATCTCCATAATACATCTACTCTCTTACTATTTTTCCCCATGGGGGTTTTTCCAGGGTCATGTTGACCAAAAATACTTCTGTAAAAATCTTGTGGTTTGCATTCTTTTATTTTAGCAAGTCGGTGTAAAGATCCTAGAGGATATTTATTACTTTTTTGGAGTTTTATGCATGCTAATTTGGACAAATAAAAACTCCTAATTAAATCCTTAAAACAACATCTACAAAGGGGCATCCAATCACTTCCTAAGGGGCAATTTCAGTGGGCAGAAATATCAGACTTGTTGGTTGTCCTAAACAGCAGCAAAAACAGTTTGAAATTACCTTGAATTTAGTGCCCAAAAAGAGGTCACAAGAAATGCATGTTGACAAACCTTAGGAACCTCAAAATTATTCACAATGGACATGCTATGGTCCTGAAGATGCAACATGGGAGCATGAAGAAACTATGTGGGAGGAATACCCATAAATTTTTGTCAATTTTGAAGAAAATAGAACTTGAAAATGCAAGACTCCATTTTTGGGCAGCTAAATTCCTTGAACCATATCTCATAATTCTTGGTCTCTTGTGTTGATATCCCTAATAAAAGAATGGAGAAAACCAATGGACTGAAGGCAGTGAAGGGGGTGCATTCCTTGGGTCAGTGGGTTGAGAAGAACAAGAGATTATGGTTGGGACTGGTGTTGGAGAGTAAAAATATTTTAGAATTTTATTTTATGAATATTATGATGTAAATTTGTATATGTATTTTGGCATGGTGTTGTGCACCGATAACGGTGCACAATTGTAGGGGATGGGGAATGTAACATCCCCACTATAAACCTCATTTTAAATTATGCATAATGTAGATATGAATATGGCTATGGCCAAGCGTTGTAATATTTGAATTGTAATTTTTATTTTTATAAATATAATGTGATACCTATTGTTGGGAATATGGACAGAGATGGGGGGACGATTTATCCACATGAGAGGGAGATGTCTAGGATTTTCTAAGAGGGGTCCAATGAGGTAATTAACTATGGGTATTAATTAAAACCCAAATTTCTAAATTTTATTATCATTTGGACAACCTTCTATTTTCCGATTGACTGTATGAGAGCCCAATCATTGAATACTTGTTAGGGAGTGAGTGTAGAAGTCACATCCATAGTTATTGGAATCATGGGGGTGAAATACAATCAACATCGGGCAGAGTGAGAATTCAACTATCTTGGGAAAATAGAATAAATTCATATGGGGGAGAATAGGCAGTTTTTGCACATTGAGTTTGGCATGAATAACAAGCAGGGAAGAAGGAAAAGGATCATGGGAGATAGACCAAGAAATATGGGTGAATTCGGGAGCATCCTAGAGCATTTTTGGAGAATTCTAGAGCTGAATATTGAAGATCCATGTTCCCACGGTTCAAGAGTGAAATCTTGTGGGAGTTCCACTAGAACAACAACTATTTTGTTATTGAATTTCTTGTAGTGTTTCCTAGCAGTGAGTTCCCTTGAGTTCTCAGCAGATATATTCATAGTTACTTGTGCCAGAGAGACCTAATAAATGAATGGGACACCCGATGGACTGAGAGAAGTGAAGGGGTACATTCCTTGGGTTGGGAAGGTCAAGAGAAAGAGAGTTAGAAAAAATTCAGGTTAGTTGTAGGAGAATACTTGTGGGTTGTGGATTTAGAGTTCTGATTGGACTGTGAGAGGCACCCTTATCTTGTGGATTTGTAGCCCCATATCAGAGGTGACTTGTTGTTGATATTTGGAACAACATGTCTATGGTTGTGTGGAACTTCATTCCCAAGTAGTTGGTTGCACAAACGTTTTTAAAAAGATAAGTGTTTATCTATTTTATGAGTTATCTTATGAGTTTTGTGGTTGTGAATTTATCATGTGTATGAGAATGGATTTTATGTGCTATTGTATATGATTATTTGGTTTTGTTATATTCATTTAGAATGATATAAATTAATTTAATTATGGGTGTCATAATCTATTTAAATATGTGTTTAATTCGTAGTTGGTAAGCTACAGGAATTAATTAGCAGAAGAATTTTTGAATTTATGTGTTTTTACGCAAGTAATGTTCCTTGGTTAAGATGGGAGAAGTTACATATATATCCTAGTGTTGACAAAATACATCAAGGACCATATCAACTACCTGTATACCTTGGGATCCACCAACTCTGAATCTGAAGTGACAACCTTCTTCAGGTTGGTAACCATAGGTGTAGTTGTCAATCCACAGTCCTCCATATTGGATCTCCTCAAGATATCTATTGTGTACTTCCATTGACCAAGGAATATCTCTGCTGATATATTCCATACCTCTAACCCCAAGAAATAATGCATCAATCCAATTTCCTTCATCTCAAACTCTATAGAAAAATATGCTTTACACCCTACAATAATCTCCTCTTTACCTATTAGAAATTAATCATCCACGTACAGCACCAAGATGAGTGGATCAATCCCAACAAGTATGAAGTACAAGTTAGGATGCATCTCACTCTTGGTAAATCCCATACTCTACAAGTATCTGTCAATATTGGAATATCATGCCCTGGGTGCTTGTTTGAGTCTGTACAATGCTTTCTTAAGCCTGCACACATGAGACTCCTTCACATGTACCTCAAATCCATGAGGTTTCTCTATATATACTTCCTCCTCGATGATCCCATTGAGGAAATGTTTCTTAGCATTAATTTGGTGAATCATCCACCCCATAATTGAAGCAATGGAAATAACAGCTCGAATAGAAGCATACCTAGCGGCTGGAGAAAATGTCTCCTCATAGTCCACTCCCTCTCATCACGAACCTCTCCTTGAACTTATCGATGATACCATATGCATCATACTTGATATTTAAGATCCACCTAGAACTCACTATTGACTTCCCTTCTGGTCTCATCACTATGTCCCAAACCAAACATCATTTCTCATGATAGAGGTGTACTCCTGCACCATAGCATCCTGCCAAACTTGTTGATTTATCGCTTCTTCAAAACTAGAAAGCTTAGCATCGTTGATGTTACTCATAAGTTCCATATAGTTCAGAAAATTCCTTGGAGGCCTACTCTTCATGGCTTCACTCCTAGGACCCTCACAAACATCCCTTAATATCTACAATAACCACCTGGGTCTCCTGACAGAACTAGAAGGGGATAACTCCTCCTCCCCACCTCAAGTCTAACTACCTAAACTGGAAGTTGTTGACCGTTGATCATCCTTTATAGAATGTTGCTCCTTTTCCTCTCTCATTGTTGATGACTTGTGAGATTTCCTAGATTCTAATTTCTCCTCAAACTTAACATCTATGTTCACAATTGTCTTCTGTTATGTTGGTATGAAGATCCTATAGGCCTTTGATGTCTCATTGTACCCCACAAACATACCCTTATTTCCTAAAGGCTCTAGCTTCATCCTCTTTTCTAGGGGAACATGGATGTATATTGGACAACCAAGTATCCTCAAGTGTCCTATATCTGGATTCACTACTTAGAATGCCTCCTCTGGAGTCTTGGACCCCACTCTCCTAAGAGGACTCTTATTCTACACATATATTTTCATGTTACATGCCTTTGCCCAAAGAAACATAGGCAAATCCTAGTCATGTATCATAGTTGAAGTGGATCTGGTGGTCCACTTCATGAGAACATCGTGAATACAAAACATAATTCCATATTTCCATATTAATAATATTAATTTACTATTCATTTTACATATTTACTTGACATCACATGAAATACAATACATGTATATAAATACACATGGGGAATGATAAGTCACATTCTTTCCAAAGGTCATGTTTTATCATTGACTCATAATTTACACTATAATTCCTATTTACATAATAAAAAACATATAACATATTATTAAATGATAAGAAATGTAATATACTAGGTATATTACAAGTCTTCCCCACTTAAAAATGCTTTATCCTCAAAGCAGAGTTATAAAAGACTTATCTATTTCTATGGCTTGTAATATTGTCTCTTGATTCTTCATTATTGAGTTAGTGATAATTGAGGACATGAGATGATAGAATCTACTAAGCACTGAGTAGAACTGTCAAATTGTAAAGGAGTATGCTCACCCTAATTTGATCTCCTTCAAAATTGTGTGTTTATAGGGTTCTTGGAAAAAACTTTATGTATTTTGACTCCCCCAATAGCTTCTACTTTGATCGCCACTTGTAGGGGAAGTAATATTATTTGGAATATCGATCATTTGTTTATGTTGATACAATGATTGGTTGAAGTATCAACTTTTGTGATTTGGATGTTGATAAGGCATCATTTCAACTTGATCTTTACTTCTTATACTTGTAGCTTTTTCTTGATTAAATTTTGGAATTGAGTCTTCTTTGTACCATTGGCTTGTTTGTACTTCGACATTTGAGTACCTATTTACATTAGTTGCGTTTGCATCCTTTTTAATTGTAAGTTTGACTGGCTCTGTATTAATTCATTTATCCATAATTGTGATGTTTGCATCTAAAGACTTCTCTAATTCCATAGGTTCAAGCATTGTCTCTTTATCAACCAATTATTCTTTGTTTATAAGTTGATCTAACTTGTTTTGTAGCAACTTTTTATCACTCTTTAACTTCTTAAATTGTGTGAGTCAACTTCAATTATGAACCATTAGGCGTAAAAGTTCTTCCTCATTATCTAATTTTTCGACTTCACTTATAATATCTTGATTCTCTTGTTTTTCATCTTTCATATTTTTAATTTGTTCAATCAATTTCTGATTAAGGTTCCTTAGGAAAGAGCTTTATTCCTCTTTTTTGGTTAATTTCTCTTTGAGACCTTGATTTTCTTGTTCTGAATTTGTATTCTCTTGTTTCTTGTCTTTTGACTTCCTAATTTTTACTAGTAAATTTTGATTATGATTTTTTAATATTGATATTTCTTCACCTCATTCTAGTAAGTCTTTGTCCTTTTTTTTTTGGTTTTTAGTTCTTCAATTTGTGTGATGAATTCTCGATTTCTCTCTTTGAAGTAAATATTATCTTTCTTTGTTAACCCGTTAAAATATTTCTCCATCTCAATTTCCAAGTGTAATTTGCTATTGATGTATTTATAATTTCTAGTTTACCTTTTAATATTAGTGATTGCATTTATGAGTTATCTTGATATTCTTCCATAATAAATGATTTCCCACAAATTGGACAAAAGAGATTGTGATTTTTAAAAATTGTCATATACTCAAACTCCATTTCACAAAAAGGGCATTTAGTCCAAAATTTAGATTTATATATTGAATCCATTTTTCACGGCTCCTTATTTTTCCTTGATCCACAATAATAAATTTAATAAGTTTATGATGGTCTTTTGGAACTTTTTGATCCCCTTTAATAACTTTTGAGTTATGATGAAATAACCCTTTTAACACCTTTTTTTTTAATTGTAACTTAGGAAATCCTTTTTATTTATTATACCCTTTTTATTAAGTCTCTCTTTTTACTCTTTTTTACTTTCACTAAAACTTGTATAATACTTTTGTATTTTCTTTTTATATTCCTTTTTTTTTAAAGAAAAGAAAAGTATTTTTGATACTTCAATCAATATGTTTGGAAGTATTTTCTTCACATATATCACTTTGGCATGATATATATAATGATATCGTAGGTCTATGGCTAGGGTTTCCCTGGTCGTAGACCCCTCGTGCTTCTCTCTTGTTGCCCGGGTGCGAGTTCTCTTGTGGCCTCCTTCACCCTAAAGACACTTTCTCCCCGGTATTACTCTCTATTTCTTGGAGTCTTTATTCTCGTTTTATCCATGTGAGGAAGATCCTTTCTCCCCGGTATTTGTTCTTCATGAAAGGCTCAAGCTCTCTATGGTTGATGGCGGTGGTTAGTAGTTTATAGCAGCAGCTTCTCCTGGTGATGTTGTGTCTTCTCCCTGGGCCTTCGCTTGCTGATATCGAGTCGTGTGACCGGATATGTCCCTCTTTTGGGTGGTATTATGATCACAGTGCTTGCTTCTTCCATTTCAGGATGGAGTTTTCTTGTGGGTGTGTCTGTGGGGGCGTTGTCTGGGTTTCTCTTCCCATATCTATTGTTTCAAGGTGAGGCTGGAAGTTCTTCCTTCATAGGAGTGTGGATCAAGGGTTGGTTCCTGGGGTGGTTTCTTCCGCTTTTATCTACTCCTAGTATGTGGTTCCCCTCTCGAGTTTCTTTGGTTGTTCAGGGTTTGATGTATGCTCATATCTGGCTCCTATTGGTGGCTATCAATGTCTCCTCTCCTCCATATGACATGGGTTGTGTCAGAGCTTTGAGGTCATGTCCTGGGCGTGTGGTTTTTTGCAGTTTGGCACTTTGAGGTCCTTTTGAGAGGGCATGAAGTTTCTGGTCTCATGTTGGTCGAGGTCTCCATCGATGTTGCTACTTTCTGCTCTTGTTGATCTGAGGATTTCATACCTCTCTGAATTGGTCCTTCTGGCCTCCTGGGTCTATTTGGGATTGCATATTTGGGGTTATTACTGTTACGGGATATCTAGTCTAAGGTTTTTTCTGGACCACTTGGGGTTTATTATCCAGTTCTTGCTTCTTCTTTTTTTTCTTTATGGAATCCCAGCCACTTATTTTTCCCCTTGGGATCTTTCTACCCATGCTTGGGTCGCACCAAATGCACCTACAGAATGTAATTTGGTTCTCTCCAGATGAATAGAACTACTCTTTTTTCCGAGGAAAAAAAAATATCACTTTGGCATAACAACTTAATAATTCAATATGTTTGATGGAAATTAATGAGATTAGGTAAGGTCACACCAATTAATATTAATCATTGTGGTGATTCTTCAAAATTGGACCGGTCCACGATTCGTATGGACTAATTAATTTGTTGCACGTTAGATAGTGTACAAATGGCTCATAGATGGTTGGACTGAAAAGTACGGCAAACGATACGTACACTTCAATTTTTTTGTTGCACGTTGGATGGTGAACGGACATTTTATGTGTGTGATTGTACAACAGAGTTGATAATTGTATGGAGGAGGTGATAGATATGTACAGAATTAGATGTTTACCTTCTCTTTCATGTGTATACATATATATTTTTTACGTCTCTTCGAATTTGTAGCAAAAATAATTTTTAGAGAAACTCAAAAATCATTTTCCTTCAATTATGAGAATAGTTTAATTCTAGTTTTCTTCCGTATTATTCTTTTTTTGTGTGTTTCTCTTTATATAATAATAATTATTTCCTTCCATAATACTTTTATTTGAATATTCGAATTATCTTATTTCCTTTTTCTTTTAAATATATTTCTTATTTTTTCTTCTTCTTTTTTTATATGGCAATAGAACGTCTTCTTCAATAATTTTTTAAATGGCCAAAGCATGGTTGTTGGCCAAAGACCGGGATTTCTCAAAGAAAATATGAAATGATGGGGTGGGAAAAAACTCGGATTGAGACTTGCTCTGATACCAAATGAAGTGAATCTGGTGGTCCACTTTATGAGAACATCACGAATACAAATCATAATTCCATATTTCCCTAATAAATAATATTTATTTACTATTCATTTTACATACTTACCTGACATCACATGAAATACAATATGTGTATATAAATATACGTGGGGAATGATAAGTCGTGTTCTTTCCAAAGTTTGTGACTTATCATTGACCCATCATTTACATTATAATGCATATTTACATAATAACAAACATTTAACATATTATCAAATGATAAGAAATGTAATATACTGGGTATATTACAATAGCCCTAGAAGAACTGATGATGGACTGGTTCTTTCTCTCTACAACCCCATTTTGATGAGGGTTGTATGAGATTATCAACTCCCTCTTGATCCATGCCTCCCTGCAGAAATCCTTGAAATCATTGGAGGAGTACTCTTCCCCATTATCCGGCCTCAATACCTTATTCTTCTCCCATGTATGGTTATCTACATGAGCTCCTAAAACCAACTAAATACCTCATCCTTGGTCTTCATAAAGAAGATCTAGGTTTTCCTGGAAAATTCATCAATGAACATCACATAATATGACACCCCCTCCATTGATTCTACTAACATAGATCCACTCACATATGAATTTATAATATCCAATATCCATTTGGACCTACTCTTATTACTTGGAAACGTATCCTTGGCATTCATATTTCCAAGTGCAGACCCTATGCACACGCCCTACTACTCAAAACTGAAATTTGGAAGACCTGTTACAATATCCCTTAGAATTGGAAATTCCCTATAGTGCAAGTGTCCCAACCGCATATGATATATAACACATAGGTTATCAATGTCATGTACCAAGGCCTAAACAGGCTTTCACTAAAACCTATATAAATTTCCCTCTCTAACCCCAATAACCATTGTTGTGTCTGGGATATCTCCCTCTAGACATATGAGTACCCTCCCTTTTTGGAAAGTAACAATAAAACCCCTATCCTCCATAACTAAGACTAAGAGAAAATTCTTCTTCAGTCCTAGAACATAAAGCACATCATGGGCATCAAACTAACCACTTGACTCAAGATTAAAAAATATTGTTCCTTCTCCCTTCACTACATACTTGGCATCCTCACCAAGATCCACATGGATCCCTAAGTCATTCTCTGTCAAAATGTTGAATGGCTACTGTGATTTTTTCATATGTTGAGATGCACCACTTTCCAAGTACCACAAACTCTTGATGGTTGTGCAGGTAGAAAGGCAAGAAAATTGTGAGAAATCCTTCTCAAACTTCATTGCAAACCCATCTAGATGTGTCTTTGTTGATGTTGATGTATGCATCTTTCCTCTTCCCTTATTCTTCTCTAGAAACTAAAATGCATAATGTCCATTCTTATGACATGTGAAGCACTTGATTTTACTCAAGTCCTTCTTCTTCCCCGACTGTGATGTTCCTCCATCATTGTTACCCTTGTTGTTGGGAACCTTTCATTTTCCCTACCTTGTCTTAATGACTAGGGATAGTTTCTCATCACTACCTCCTTTCTTGTTTCCTTTATACTCCTCCTGAGTCTCTTCCTAGATACAATCATCCCAAATCCTCTACCAATATGGGAGTTTTCCTAAGCACAGAATCCCTTGAAAAATGGTTCCCATGACTTGGTAAAACCATTCAATGGCACATTTATGAGATCCACATCATTCAATTTCTCCCCAATCATTGCAAGTTGATCACATACCTAGGTGATCCTCATCAAGTAGATGGTAACATTATTAGATCTAGACATCTGCACAGATCTGATTTTATTTCTTAAGACCATCTTCCTATTCATATTATCACTCTAGAATAATCGTACCAAGGCATCAAACATCTCCTTGGTCGTCTTCTTCTCGGATAAGTGAGGAATCAGATGATCCTTCACTACATCCAATATTACCCATTGGGATTTAATCTCCTTCTTCTTATGAGATGCCAAATCTTATGGATCTATCGGTGGTGGAACTACTTTTTCCACAATCACCCAAAAATCATATTCCTTCAAATCAAAAGTAAATATTTTTTTCCAATATAGGAAGTTGGATGCTCCATCCAATCTATCTTCAACTCTCAGACTTGATGTTTCCATCCCTTATACCTGAAAATTTGTTAAGGAAATAACCTGCTATTGAAATTGCCCCTATACTGACCTGTATGATCATGTACAACCCACATATGTGTGTTCCTTTTGCTAATGAAACCCATGTATGTCCACACCTTTTTCTACTGCAACCCACGTATATCTTTGTATGACTGTAAAAGACAAGTTCTACCTATGTATGGTTGTTTCCTTGAAATCCAACCCTTGATTTTTCATTGTTGGTTATAGATTTGTTGAGATCTCCTTGCATATTTGACATATTTGTTGCTAATTGTTGTGGATATGAAATATGGCTTCCTCGCAGAGTGAGAGCTCTAATACCATGTTGATTTTCCAATCCTGACACCTAGATATCTTGTTTTCTAGTGATTTCCTTGTTGTAAATAAAATTAGAAGCTCACAAAACAAAATACACTTGCTAGAATAATCAACTCAAATAAATAGTGGAAGCAATATTGGAAAACCAAATATCATACGCAATACACAAAGATATTATGCCCATCAACTAAGCTTATCATTCAAATAACTTCAAATCTTACAAGGGCTCCCTTACTAGGAAAATTTCCCACAGAGAAATACAAAAAACTTTAAATAGCACCTGCAAACCCTAGCAACTCCTTCTTGGGTAGATAACAGCATGCAATCAAGTATCTGATGTGTACCCACATGTCCTCACTAAAACCCTCATACATATGTGCTTATCCTCACTTAAAATCACATACAAACATGCATGTCCACATTGTGAAGTGTGTACAGCTCTGTACTATTGTTGTGGCTCTGAAATATGTCAAAACTCCTTGTGGTTTTCCTTATTTTGTATTCTCCCTGACATGTACTGATCTCTAGATGAAAATCCTTCTTCACTTATCCAATATCTCGTTGAGAAAAAATGATTCTCTTCTCTCTGTGTCAAAATAACCAACCTTCCTCCTTTACCCTAGAATTTATTTTATAATCTTGAGTTATTACCTAACCCTAATCTCCAAAGTGATTAACGGTTGCGATTAAATCTCACCTCACTTGAGATTAATGGCTAAGATTTAATTTACTAATGCTAACAACTTTATCATTTCATTAAATAGACTCAACTAATTAATAAAGCACTTTACTTTAATAATTCCTTTAATTAAAGTAATGTATCAAGGTAGAAGGCTTTGGATGACTTCCACGCGTCTAGACACTTATACATGTGTGGAAGTACTAGTTCGATGCTACAAACATCAACAATGTTGGGCACCCAGGATACCAGAAATCAATTACAACTGTAAGAAGCCAACACTTTTGGACCTGAATGAAGAAATAAGTGGTTGATTATATAGACAAGTGTCTAGAGTGCCAGAAGGTGAATACTGAACATAAATATCTAGTTGGGTTGTTACAGCCATAGCCCATCCCATAATGGAAGTGGAAAGTAGTTATGGTGGATTTTATTACAAAGCTTCCAATAAAAGTGAAGCAGCATGATTCCATCATGGTAGTGGTGGACAAATTCACTAAGGCTAGACATTTTATTCTAGTAAATATTACACACAAGACAGCAAATATTGTACAAATCTACATGAAACAAGTTGCTAGGATACATGGGGTTCCTAATGCAATAGTTTCATAAAATAATACCAAGTTTACATCCAATTTTTGGAAAGGTTTGTTCAAAGGATTTGGGACAAATTTAGATCTCAGTACTGCATATCACCCATAGTTTGATGGGAAAATAGAGAGGACCAACAAAATAATTGAACACGTGCTCAAAATGTATGTGATGGACCAGCCATCAACGTGGGAGGATTATATCCACTTAGTGGAATTTTCTTACAATAATGGGTATCAATCCTCATTAAAAATGATCCCATTTGAAGCATTGTATGTCAGGAAGTGTAACACGCCAATGAGCTAGGATAACCCAGCAGAAAAAGTTGTCATTGGGTCAGATTTATTGAAGGAAATAGAAGAGCAGATGACAAAGATATGGTGGAATTTAAAGGCTTCCCAGGACAGGAAGAAAAGTTATGCTGACAAGAACAGGGTTTTCATATATTTTCAAGTGGGTGAACATGTATTTCTAAAAGTGAAAAGCGAAAAGAAGTTTTCTAATATTGGGTTGTTGCCCAAAGTTGGCAGCAAGATATTGTGGGCCTTTTGAGATCAAGAAAAGATAGGCCCAGTTGCATAAATGTTAGCATTTCTTTCATCCATGAGAGTGCATAATGTATTTCATGTGTCATTATTAAATAAATATGTGCCTGACCCTAACAACATAATAGAATGAATGTGATCCAGGTGGAACACAAAGGGGATTTCCGAGTGGAACCAGTATGGATCATGGATAGGAAATTAAAAGTGCTTAGGAACAAATATACAGGCATGGTAAAGGTTAAATGGACCTATTATGGCCCTGAAGATGCAACATGGGAACATGAAGAAACTATGCGGGAGGAATACCAACAAATGTTTGTCAATTTTGAAGAAAACGGAAGCTAAAAATGCAAGACTACATTTTGGGAAGCTAGAATTATGGAACCACATCTCAGATTTCATGGTCACCTGTGTTTATATCCCTAATAAAATAATGGTACATCCCAATGGAATAGGATCAATGAAGGGGGTGAATTCATTGGGTCAGCAGGTTGAGAGGAACAAGAGATTATGGTTGGAATTGTTGTTCGAGGGTAAATAGATTGCAGATTTTTGTTTTTTGAATATTATGATATAAATATTTACATGTGTATCGGCACAGTGTTGTGCACCGAGGATGGTGAAAAATTGTATGGGAGAGGGACTATAACATCCCCACTATAATCCCCAATTTAATTAGTGCATAATGTAGATATGAATGTGGTTATGGCCAAGCAATGTAATATGTGAATTGTATTTTCAGAATTTTAATAAATAAAATGTAAAGTCAGTTGTTGGTGGACATGGGCATAGATGGGGGATGAGCTTTCCATGATAAAAGGGATAAATTAAGAGGGATCCAAGGGGGGAATTAGTTTTTGGTATTAATCCAAACCCACATTCCTGAATTTTATTATCATTGTGTATAAAACCTTTATTTATGTTTGAGCGTATGAGAGCCCAATCATTGAACACATGTAAGAGGGTGGGTGTGAGAAGTCACATCCCAAAGTTATTGGGAGAATGGGGCTGAATTAAAATAAACATTGGGGAGATTGAGAGTCTTACTTCGGGAAAAGAGAGAAAATGTGTATGGGAAGAACAGGCAGTTTTTGGGAGTGATGTTTTTGCATGAGCAAGGGAGACAATAGGAAAAGAAGAGATTTGGAGCTGGAAAAAAAATGGAGGGAAAATTGTGGAGTAATTTTGGAGTTGTTGAAGACTGAATAAGAAGTTTTCAAGATTGCATAAGATCCAGGTTGTCATGCTTGAAGAGTGAACTTGTGTGTGAGTTTCACTGTAACAACAATTGATTATTGATGTTTTACTACTAGTTTTCCTAGCAGTGATTTCCCTTGAGTTCCCAGTAGTGACATTCAGGGTTATCTATGCCAAAGAGACCCTTATAAATGAATGGAACACCCGATGGACTGAGATAAGTGAAGGGGTACACTCCTTGGGTTGGGTGGGTCAAGAGGAAGAGAGTCGGTGGAAATCATAATAGTTGTAGGAGAATATCAGTGGGTTGTGGAATATATGAGTTGTGAGTGGACTAGGAGAGGTGCCCTATTTTTTTCGAATCCTATCCCCAGCTTGGAGTGACCTGTTTTTTATATCTAGAACATCAATTCTATGGTTGGGTGGGACATCTGTCCCAAGCAAATAGTTGCACAATCATTCTAAAAAGATAAGTGTTTATTTTATTTTTTTTAATTTTATGAGATAAATTAGTGTTTTTAACTCTATGTTTGTGAATGTTTTATATGTTGTTGTGTATGGAATTAATTAACTTCACTCATGTTTATTTTAGCATATTGTAGCTACATTTAAATTAATGATAGTAGAATGGTTAAATCAGTGTGTGTGTTCCTATAGCTAGTAAGCTATAGAATTAGTTATCAGAAAATTTCAAATTTTTGTGTATTTCTGCAAGTAATGGGCCTCAACTGGGTTGGGGTATGTTACAGAATTTTTTTCCCTAAATATTTAGGCCCAAAGTATAGCTTGACCATGTGTTTTCTTATTACTACACTTATTTTACCTTTACTTGAATATTACCAAATTCATGTGCTTGAGTATATAGAACCTCTTAGAATATACTTCTTTGATGAAATTCATGGACTCGTTGAGTGTACTTCTTTGAAAACAATCCATAGGGTCACATGGGTCCAAGTATGGTTCAAATATGTCATTGTTAATCACTTGCTTGAAATTGTGATCCACATAGTTGTAAAATTATGGTTGTGAGATTGAATAGATCATTTCCAATAGAGAAAATTCAAATAGAAATGTATTTTCCATTGTATGTTGATGATTACCTAAACCACTCTTTTTTTCAATTAGTACATTGTCCTCAGCACAAAAATCATCAAAGGGAGAAAGAGCTCCATGGAAGAGAATTTGTGAGATCATTTAAACCCTCTTCTAATTCTTCTTCATGTAGGGATTTATCATATATCAGCCTAGTACATTCCACAAAGAGAATCCCAAAGAGGTTGTCCTCGTGTAGTTGGAATATATCTAAATATCATTCTTCTCAATTCTCTTTAAAATCCAACCATTGATTAATTTATTTTCTATATTTTTCTCCTATAGAGATTGAAATGATAAATCTATCACAGGCTTCCATAATGTCCACTAATATTACCTTCTTGGCCTTATTTGAACGTACTCTACTCTTTGTTTGCAAAATTTTACTTTTTATAGAGAGGGTTTAATACAATAAATGACAGAAAACTTGAAAACATGAAGCCAAATTTTGGTATGTAACTAGATCCAAAATTTGTCTTCTAACAAAAATAATGGGTTGAATTTCTTACCCTAGTCGAAAGATATGATGTTTCCCCTTTTTCGACTATGTTTTTAAGGATGAAAATGAAGAACCACTTATAGAGATTATAATTTTTTCTTTTTTAAATAAAATTCCACCATTTTAAATCCCTCTAAATGTACTTTTCGACAAAAAAAATTCACCTCAATTGGATACTTTGGTTGATAGTTGTGTATTGTTGAATGCAGGGTACCTGAATAAACTATGTTTTTGGATGCTTTAGAAAGGTGAATTACAATCATTATAATTATATTTATATTTATTCAAAATATATGAATAAGTAGTCATTAGAAGAAAAAAAAATTGAGTCTAATTTCAGGAAAACAAAATCACCCCAATTTGACCCTCCGAAAAAAATTTATGGCCTCTGCAACACTAAGGCCTTATACTACAAAACATATTCAAAACCAACTCTTTAATTTTTTTCCTTTTTCAACATAATGAAAATGATCACTGCCTTGATCTAATTCGAACTTGAAGAATCTCAATGCTCAAAATGGAACAACTTCAACAATATTAAGAAACGCATTGAAAGAAGCAAGAGAAAGAAATAAAGGGTTGGGGGCACATGCACACTAAGGGTTGGATTGCACCTAAAAATCCTAAATTATGGAGGCACACATATCAATGTAATGATACTCAAAAGAGTGATATATTTGTATATTATAGAATTGATTGATTTCAATTGAGGAGGGAGATCCCTTTTAATACAACTCTCATAATACCTCTCCGCCAACATAGTGATGAGTCATTAATGTGTATAACTAACACCTACTCACTAACTTAGTGATGACTCATTAATAATGAAAATTAACTTAGTGATGGGGCATTCATAAAATTAAAAACAAAATAACTCATTTACAAAATATATTGCATATAGGTATACAAGATGATGTTGTGTATAGGTACACAACAAATGCTATGGGATTGATGCATATTTCTCATTGGTAGATTGGGTATGCAAATTTACAATAGCAAGATATAAGAAAGGGTTCTTTGAAGTTGATACCCACAATTGCATTCATGAAATGCTTGTAATTGTGCTAGGAAATTTTTTTAATCATGTATTCCATCCATAGTGAAATGAAATCATACATTCCCCCTCGAAAACGTAAACTATTAGTTTGAGACAAATGTTTAAGATTTAAGGAACAAGCTAGAATAATTACCAGTTATATTTTATTATTATATTATATGGTGATATTTAACATTTCTACAATTACCCCATCAATAACAACATTACATTCCAATCAAGATACATGATTTTCTTCCAAAAATGTTAACAATCTTGATAATCAAGTCAATCTTGAGGAGAAGTAGTAGAACCATTTTATATTTCCTTAATAGTTCATGAACATCTTTTACACAATTGCATGTTGGATTCAGGTGCTTCTCACAATTTAATTCCAAAAATAGTTATGGAGAAGTTAGGTTTACAAATCACAAGACCATATCATGACTTGTATTCTTTTGATGAAAGAAAAGTTATATGTTTAGGGATGATCAAATATCATGTTGGATATAGTTGTGGATATAGTTGTGGCAGATGTTCCTATAAACTATCGAATGCTTTTATCCATATCATGGGTAAGAAAATTATGTGGCTCATTACAAATGTACATGACATATGCCACCATTCTAGTTTTTGGTAGAGAGACTAGGAGACTTTATAGGGAAACCAAACTTGCTTACATTGTTAGTGATCCCAATCACTCTAATAATTATCTTGTCTATTCAAAAGATCAATATTTGGGTCGTTTCATTTTATCTATAAATGATGAACCTGGAATTTGTACAGAAAATGTAAATATTTATTCATGTGAAAATAGTGAGCCTAAAGAGGGAATGTGGAATATGTACTTTGATGGAGCTTCCTCCTGGGAAGGAGATGGGGAAGGTATACTTCTAATTTCACCTTTTGGCAAACTCTTTCTTTTTTCTTTTAGATTGCAATTTGAAATAGATTCCACAAATAATGTTTGTGAATATGAAGCTTTAGTGTTAGCTTTAGAAGCTATCAGGAGAATGAAAATTGTGAATCTCATTGTATATGGTGATGCAGAATTGACTGTTAAAAAAATAAGGAAGGTTTATCAAGTTAAACATCCAAGAATGAGATCCTACAGAAATTTTTCTTGGGACTTGATTCAAAAAAAAATATTAACTTTCAATCTTCATGCAATTCCCATACATGAAAATTAGAAAGTTGATTCCTTAGCAGTAGCAGGAAGTATTGTCATGCCTCTTGAAGTTTCAAATCTCAAATATTAAGTAGAAATCAAATACAGACCCTCAATTACTAACAATGTCAAACATTGGCAGGTATTTGAAGATGATCAAAAAATTAAGAAATTTTTGGAAATGGTTGATGAATTTTATGCAACCCACATTGACCAAGAAGATGACAAAGATAATGAAAAAAATAATTATAATAATCATTCTGATCTTAAATGACAAGATATGACTACAAATCATAAAATGATGGTGTTAAGAAACAACCAAAATCCAAAGGGATTGGTGCCTTTAGAGAAACTATTTGAAAAAGATGATGTTGTTGTTAAACATATTGTTCATCCTCAAACAGAGGAGGTTGAAGATCATAATATTGGGAATGATCAAGAACCAAAGAATATCAAACTTTCAATATTTTTTCATGTTGATCAGAAGATCAGGTATGTTGATCTCTTTAAAGAATTTATTGAAGTATTTTATTGGTCATATGAAGATCTAAAGACTTATGATACTAGCATAATTCAACATAGAATTCCACTGAAGGTAGGATCTAAACCATTCAGACAGAAACTAAGACAGGTAAATCCTATTCTCTTCCTAGTTATTGAAAATGAAATTAAAAAGATATGAGATGCAAAATCACAATTCCTCCTAGATAGTCTTCCTGGGTTGAAAATTTAGTACCTGTTAGGAGAAATAATGGAGAAATAAGACTTTGCGTTGATTTCAGGAAACTCAATAAATCCTCATTGAAAGATAATTATCCTCTCCCCAAAATGAATCATGTATTGAAAAAAATAGTTGGAGCTGATAGAATCTCTATGATTGATGAATTTTAAGGTTATAACCATATTGTTGTGAATGAGAAAGATAGAGAGTTGACTACATTTGCCACACCATGGAGGACCTTTTTGTATGACAAAATTCCCTTCAGTTTGATGAATACAGGAACAACATTTCAGAGAGTGATGGGCATAGCATTTGTTGGGGAAAAGAATAAATTTATTGTGATTTATTTAGATGATCTAATTGTTTTCTCTAAATAAGATGATGATCATTGAAAACATTTCGGGAAAACTTTTGTTAAATGTAAAAATTTTGGTTTGTCATTGAATCCTAAGAAATCTCATTTGTCTATGTAGGAAGGGAAGTTACTTGGAAACATTGCCTTGAAGGAGTAAAAATTGATCCTCAATGTGTTGAGGCAATTAAGATTATCGTCCTACCAAGAAATAAAAATGAAATTCAGTCCTTTCTTGGAAAAATTAATTTTTTGAGAAGATTCATTGAGGTTAAGATTAATTGATATGCTTAAAAAATGCATTGAGGTTAAGTGTTCTTCATAGGCTAGAAATTCATTTGATCAAATTAAAAAATCCTTGGGAGAAGCACCAATCCTAATAAGTCCAGAGTATTCCAAGGAATTTCTTATATTTTCTTTCTCCTCTAATAATACCATTGGTGCAGTTCTTTTACAAAGGAATGAAGAAAAACAAGAACAACCAATTGCATTTTTCATCAAAAGTTTGAGAGACTAAGAGATCAAATACAATATTATTGAAAAACAAGCTTATGCATTGGTTAAATCTCTTAAGTCTTTCAGATTTTATGTTCTCCATTCTAAAGTAATAGTTTATGTTCCAAGCAGTACAGTGAAAGAGGTATCGAATCAGCCTGATACTAATGGAAAAATAGGCAAATGGATAGCCAAAATTTAGGAGTATGACCTTGAAATAAAGCCAACAAAGATAATTAAAGGTCAAGGTTTAGCAAAGATTTTGGTTGAATCAAACTGTAGGGAACTTGGGATAAATCAAATTTTAGAAATAGCAGACCATCCCTCAGTAGAACTTGAGGGAGTACATTTGCAGCAGCCCATAATAAAGATCTAGGATAATTTGTATTCATATCCTTGGTACAAATCCATTGTGTATTACCTACAAACTCTTGAATTCCCACCTAATTTTAGTCAATCTAAAGCTAGATCACTCAAACTTCAATCAATCAAATATTGCATAATAGATTAAAAGCTTTACTAGAAGGACCCTTTGGGAATATTGTTAAAATATATTGTAGAAAAGAGGACTGAAGGAATCATAAATGAGTTTCATAAAGGCATATGTGGAGGACACCATGGTTGGAGAGCTACAGCATATAAAATCTTGAGAGATCGTTATTATTGGCCAAAGTTATTTTTTGAAGTAAATGCAAAGGTAAGATCATGCAAAGAATACCATATTTTTGCAAGTAAACAAAAACATCCTTCCTTTCCTTTAGTGCCAATAAAAGTTGAATCTCCTTTCCAACAATGGGGATTAGACTTTATAGGTGAGATTCATCTTGCTTCTAGTGCACAACACAAGTGGATATTAACTGCAACAAATCACTTTTCTAAATGGGTGGAAGCAATTTGTACCGGGTTTTCCACAGATACAGTTGTGATTAAATTCTTTGAAGAAAATATTTATGCTATGTGTTGGTGCCACAGAAAAATGATAATTGATAATGCTCAAGAATTTAAGTCTCTTGCAATGATATATTTATATCAAAAATAAAATATCATTCTTGGACATTCAACTGCCTATAATCCTCAAGGTAACGGATTGGTAGAATAATCAAACAAAAGTTTAATGAGGGTCATTAAGAAAATGTTAAGTGAAAATAAAAAAGGTTGGCACTCTCATTTAAAATTTGCACTCTGGGCCAATAGAATCAACACTAAAATGTCTACAAGTATATCCCCTTTCTAATTAATTTATGGCATTGATGTTGTACTTCTTATTAATTTGGCTTTTCCTGTGATGAAATTATTGCAGGGCTGTGAAGAGGAACCTAATGATCTAACAAGAAGGATGAATTAGTTAATCAAAGTGTAGAAAACTAGAGAGAAAGTTGATAAAAAAAATTAGGAATATCAAGATAAGATGAAAGTTATCTTTGGTAGAAGAGGAAAACAGAGAAATTTATCCTTGGTGAACTAGTGCTAAGATGGGATAGTAGGAGAGAAGATCAAGGCAAACATGGAAATTTTGATCATTTATGGCTTGGACCTTACAAAATTGTTGTAGTTGTAAGAAAAAATGCATTCTCCCTTCCAAATATGGAAGGAGATTTGTTGGAATTTCTTATGAATGGGTGGTTCCTAAAAACTTTCATTCAATTATAAAAGTTTCATTTCCCATTCATTGTATATAATCGGTTTTCTGTGACTTTTCTTTAAAAATTTCTTTTATTTTAGAAAGAATTTCAAATAAGTAGTTAAAAAAAAAATTGGTCTGAAATATGCAGTTATGAAGAATCATCATTTATTAAGGATGATCAAAGAAAAAAAATAGTTTTTTTATTTCTTACATATTATGTTCATCCCTTTGTTAGGAGACCACATCATTTAATAATGTTTCTCTTTAAAAAAAAAATCATTTTCTTCTCAAATTTTAAAATCTTGATAGAAAAAACCGTCTCAATTGTTGATAAATATTTTGACATGTTATTTTCAAACCAGAAAGGATAATATCTTGAATTCCTCATGAAAGTTGAAAAGGTATGTTTTGAATAATGATTTCTAGATGCAGGCTTTAGTGTCAAACTTATAACTGGCTTTTTCACTCAAGGTATGCTACTAAAAGGGTATGTTTTGGAAGATATAGACTTATATATGAGGGAATGAAAAACCTTATGAGTATACCTTATAACTCAAGTATCTCTAACTCATTCTTGACAAACAGACAGCATCCCTTAAATGTGAAAAGCATATTGATTTCCCCCATCCCCTAAAAAGAATGTAAAACTAATTGAAAGGGATGTTAAAAGGAAATTAAAATGGGAAATCCAGGTATCTTCACTAGGGCTATGGATGCTCACTCGCAGTGAAGCAAGGCCTGTGATGTCAGGGTGACTACACCATAGGATATGGATTATTTTTGGTAGTGTAGAAACACCATGAGGATGAGGAAGAGTTCCAATTAGTATATTTATTCTAATACTCAATTAAATTAGTTTCCTCATAAATAACTATGGTTTAACCTCAATTATTACTTTGAAATCTTAAAACCTTGAGCTACAGAAACATTAGTTATGAATTTGAATCCTTAGTTGAAATTTAGATTTGCATTTCCCTGAACAATTCCAGAGTAAATTTGATTGATGGAAAAAAGAATTATAATTTTTTATCACATTCAATAAAAACATGTTAAAGTCTAAAATTGGTAGCGGTTCAGTTTCTTCAATTATAGATTAATCTCATAAAAGAGAAGAAAGGATTTTTTTCTAATAACATCCATTAGGTATGTTTTGTTAGTTTTCTTTCAGCAATAATGACTCCATAACCCAATAAATGCATGTGGTTTGCAATGCTTATGTGCCTTGCAGGGAGATACAATCCCTAGATGGGGTCAGATGTTGTAACATAGTCCAAAATTTTTCATAAAATTTGAAAAGAAAATTTTAGGTTTTTAAGTCTTCTTTGAGGTTTTAGTTTCTCTATATGTTAGGTAAATGAAATTGGAATAAAATTTTAAAATTTTTATTAGATTAGACTTATTTTAATTTTTTAGTCGATGATCATCTGTTTTATTCAGATTTTATTTAAATCTTAAAAATTAGCATTTAGTTTTGGTTGAATAAATGTTAGTATTAAAGTTTATTTCAAAACTTTGATAATAATTTGATGCTACATAAAGTTTTAGTATATATATTTGTTAATAAAATGTATATGCATTTGTAGAGAGATTGTGCGCCCCATCTCTTAGATCAACGATCCACAGTTAATTGCATCCCCCCCGCGTGTTCAACGGTTAACGGAAGGGAGGGGGGGCACAAAAATCAACTAGACTTAAACGCATTTTGTAGTGTCATGAGACTGTTAATTTTTTCCCCCTAGACTACAGTTAGCCTAACCATACCCGACCCCCCCCCCCAAACAACGTTGGGATGACACGTGTTATAAATGATGTCAGTGAATGGAAAGGTAAAAAGCCATTTTTATTTAAATTTAATTATTTCTCTTACAAATGTTAAGTCACCACGTGTTCAACTAAATATTAAAAGGGGGGTAAAGGTAAAATGGTTGGTTTATTTGGATTTACAAAGAACTCAAGCACTGGATAAATTCTCCAGCGTCGTCTGCCATCTCCATTCCAGTCCAAGTCCTTTTCCAATCAAATAATTTTATGGGTAATTTGAAGCCCTTTTAAACTCTTCTAGTTCATTATTTAAAAAATAGAATCCTCTCAGCAAACTGAAATTAAGAAAATTTTAATAAACTTATTAGCCAAGGATAAACACCAGGTACCATTATAAACTAAAATTGTAAGTATATTAACATATATCTCTTAGGAACAACAGGCTGGACTAAGCTCTGCAACTAGGGTTTCCTGAGTCCTTTAGTGTGCACGTGTCATGTCTCCGTCAGTTGGGGGGACCCCCCCAAGCTCTCCTCTACCTCTGGACATCGCTTCCTTCCAAGATCTAACCACATCATATGTGAAATTTGTGGAACAAGCCCCAACAAAATTCGTGAAGAAGATGGATTAAATCCCGAAAGTTCATGTTCATCCTTCGTTGGCCCGTCCTTTCACCCTCTAGCTGGAAGAAAACAGTCTCATTAGGAAGTTTACAGGGTTATGGCCTTCATCCTAGCCAAAGGAGCAAAATCATGAACAATGGTAGCAGCCGAAAAGGAAGAAAACCACTGGCAAGACAGCAGCAGCTTCACAGGCTCATGGACAAGGAGAGAAATCACTTGCTCCACACACTTGACCCCCAAGCACAACCCTGAGAGGGGAGGCTATCCAAAATAGGTATGATAATATTGTAAACCTAGAAGAAATTGTGGAATAAAATATGGAAGCTCGGGAGGGAATTGAAACGACACACCAAGAAGCTCCAAATAAAGAGGATCAAAAAGGAAAAGCAAAGGAATCTCAACTCTCGAGTGGTGGTGAGTCTCATCCACAAATTGTACCCTCCCATCCTTCGACAAGGATCACAACAATCCATGAGGAAGAACATCAAGGAAACTCTGAAAGTGATTCAGAACCAGAAATCTCCCAGCCCAGTACAACAAGGAAAGTCAGTCGAAGCTCTAACAAAAACAAAAGGGAATCGGCATCGGATCGAGAAAAAGAACTAGGCATTCAAACTACACTAGAGGAATCCCTTAGAAAATAAGCCAAGTTAGGAAAATCCCACAACACTAAGGGAGTTTCCTCTCATCCCTCTAAAGGAGGGGCACACAAAAGCTTAGGTAAATGATGAAAGTAGTCTCCTAGAACTATAGAGGTCTTGGGAGCAAGGAAAAAAAAGAATAAGTTGGAAAATTAATAAGAGTAGAAAATCCCCCAGCCCTTATACTCCATGAGACTAAGATGAGGGATAACGAAGCTCTCCAAGACATGCAAATAATTTGGAAAGTAGGAAATGGAAAATCCATAAGCTCAAGAGGTGCATAGAGTGGCTTGTGCATAATGTGGAATGCAAAAGTTTTGAATCTGGTGGAATGTCTCAATTATCCTCATTGGATGATGGTAACACTCTTCATGATCTCCAAAGGTATGAATCTATCCATTATCAATGTCTATATGTAAAATAATTATTGGGAAAAAATTGAGTGTTGGGGTTCTCTTTAAGATCTAGCTAAAGGAAACCTCCCCTAGAACCTTATCATTGCGGGAGATTTTAAAACCACAAGAAGTCTTAAAGAAAAACGTAGGGGTTCCATAGTGAGAGACTAATTTAGGGAAAAAATGGATGATCTCATCTCGGATTTGGAACTGTATGACATTCCCCCCGTCAAGGGTTCCTTTATCTAGAATAACAAAAGGGTAGGGTAGGGCCATATTATTGCCTAGATGGATCGTTTCTTAATCAGGAAATCCTTTCTCACATTGCCAGAAAAAAATTCTTCTTTGATCCTCCCCTGGGCGGGCTCGGACCATCATCCTATAGCTCTAGCCTTTGCTCATGAGATTAATAGGGGGCCCATTCCCTTCAATCTCAATCCATTGTGGATGGACCATCCCGATTTTTACCCCCTAGTCGTTGGTACTTGGTGCCAATGGATTATGGGCTCATATCCTCGTATTTCATGTCACAAATTAGTGGAAATCCTTTAATTACCTTGGGTTGCCAATTTTCTTGAAATTCCCCCCTGGAGAATACTAGCAAGTTATTCTTCAGAAAGTAAGAGAAAAAACGGAATCCTGGGGGGCAAATTTGGCTCAACCCTATAGGGTGATTGGTTCTAATCAAATCAATATTATCCTCTTTGCCTCTTTTTCATTTCTCATCTCTACCGGTGCCCGTGGGAGTCAAAAAATATATGGCCTGGGTCATTTGAAAATTCCTTTGGTAAGGAGGAAAGTCCAACTCAAAAAAAAATCATCTTGTGAATTGGAATATAGTCTCATCTTCTAAGGAGCATGGGGGACTGGGCATTAGGGATCCAGAGTTTGTCAATATATCTTTGGGTGCCAATTTGCTTTGGAGATTAGTAACAGGAATTAAAGAATGGTGGAAATGAGCTATTGTCAAGAAATATAGAATGGGAAATAGAAAGTGATGTCTAGACCTCGATCTAGTTTGTCACTCGTGGTCACCCATATGGAAACTTATTCAAACCTCCATCTTGTTCTTCAAAGAAACTTTCTCCTAAGTTATAGGAAATGGAAAATAAATTCTCCTATGGAAAGACTTAATCATGGGCTCTCGCCCCTTGTAAAATATCACAGGGATTGAAGATATAAAAGGTTGGATGTTATCACAACAAAATTCTTCATTGCATGATATTTCATATTGGAATGAGGATGGTTCTTGGCAGGGTTGGAAGTTGGGAAATATTCATCCCCATCTGCAACAACAAGATCATATTCGGGTAATGTGTCTTAAGGGGGTTTCCCCGCTTCATCATAACATCCGGGAAAGCAGAGGATGGGGTGCCACGGGATATACAGTGAAAGAAGGATATAAATCACTCCTATCCAACTCAAGGAACCTGACTCAAACATCCTGGTGGAAAAATATTTGGAATTCGGATGCACTTCCTGAAATCAACTTATTTTGCTAGACTCTTGTGCATGGAAAGATCATGATAGGGGAAAATATGATGAAAAGATGGTTTAATGGCCCTTTCCTATGCACTCTTTTTCAAAGAAACCGGGAAACATTCCAACATATTTTTTGGGAGTGTTCCTAATCTAAACAAACTTGGGATACAATGCATCCCAAGGTGACTCATCAGGTAAGATGGCCTACTAAATTTCAAACCCTAATTGGGAAATGGGAAAATTATTATCGAGGATACTTCCAATGGAAAGATGTATTTAAGAGACTATGGAAATCTTCTCCCAAACTTGTTAGTTGGTATATCTTGCTTGCCCAAAATAGCATTATTTTTCAGAATAAAAGGATCCATCCACAAATTGTAGCAAGCAAGGCAATTTCCCAACTGACGGAGATTATGAACTCCAAAAGATTGAACCTAGAGGAGAAATCTAAGTGGAGTAGAGACGAAAAGGCTTGGATTTTGAAATTTAATATTCATCACTCTTCGTGCTCCAAATCTTCATAGCAATCATGTTGGAAGCTTCACTCTTCTTCTTTCAGTATAGAGCAATGGTTTTCTTCTCAGTTTGGGAATACACTTCATTTTGGTGGAGCATCCAAAGGAAACACATGGGAGGCAGGTACGGGGGGATTCTTTTTAGGCCTGGAGGAAACAGAATTTTTTATTATTACTAGAATTTGAGGACGAAAACAAACAAAAAAGCGGAGGCCTATGCCTTGCTTCAAGGGATCCATTTGGAAAATCAAAGGCAAATTCAAAATTTGAATGTAGTGGGAGACTCAAATACTATAATAAGATTAATGATACCGGGATCCTCTCCTCATAACATGAGCCTTAAAATATTAATAGATAGAATATGACTCCTCGTAAGATCCATGCACACCAATTATTTCCATGTCCTCTGAAACAACAATGAAGAGGCAGACAAAATGGCCAATAAGGCCATAGGCAAGCCCCCAGGTCTCCTGGGGGTTGGTGACCAAGAAATTATAGCCCCCTTGCCATGAGACCAGTCCATAGATTGGCTCCTGGGGCCCACAATATTTGGGGGGCATCGTGTGGCAAGACTTTTCAATGCATGTTCTCCAGCACATGAATTTGGACACGATGGAGAAGTTTATTAAGGTGGGTGGTTAATTGTGTTGCCCATGGGAAGTACCACAGAGCCATCATGATGACGAGAGGGGATCCTCCTTGCACAGGTGGTATCATGTGTCCCAGAATGGAGGTGTCAGGTGCAGAGAAAGAGATGACAAAAAGAAGTGACCAGATGGGGATGGATTTATCAATAAGCATTAGCCCAGAACCTTCACCACCCTTCAAAATCCTTTGTCATGCAGCCTACCAGACAGACAAGGTACTATACAAATATTTCTTTCATTGCTCCTGTCATTTCTACTCATACTAGGATTTTCTCAGGATCTACGATCACATCATGAAGGATTATGATAGGATCCAATTCAAGAATTTTTATAAATATCGAGACCTCTTGCCTTTGACCTATGAAAATTTCCCTATGTGGGATGAGTGGATCCTCTATGGGTGGGACTCTCTGCCAAGCTCGGTTGTGAAGTCATCCCATTGGTGCCCCCTGACATAGTGTAGCTCAAATGTGGCTTTGTTTCCTCTCATCCAAGTCCTCCTTTCACTCTTCGGATTCAATCAAAGTTACCTCATCAGCGTCACGGCATTGTGCATTTTGGAAGCATCGAAGGAGAATGGATGCTAAGGGGAGAAATGTAGGACAAGGTCAAATCAACCCATAATTAGAGTGTGTAGAGTGTAAGAACTTAAAAACCAAGTTTGGAGCAATCAGCTCCACAGTCTCCTTTGATCTTGAAACTTTGTCTCAACATCGACTTGTCATTGGGAAGCTTCAGGATGAGTTGTTTTCACAGCGTAGTCAAATTAAGGATCTCCAATTTTGCCTTGAGCAGTGCGATAAAAACCAGTAGCAACCCTCCACCCCGGCTAGCAAGGGGAACGCGTCTAAAAATATTTCATAAGCCTCAGTGGGCTCGATTTCTGACCTCAATGAACCTGTTGAAGCATATTGGGAATAGCAAGAAATTCAACTTATCAAGCAAGAATATGGTAGTTGATTTACTCTAAAATGTAGTTCTCATGTTTTGTTTATCTATATGTATTAACAGTATTTTTTACCAGGTGTATACCTCTCAGATTAGAAGTATATTATTTTTTTGGACAGTCCTTAAGGACCAAGACATAAATTTTGTAAATTATGGACTAGCCTCTAGATATGGAGGTCTCCAAAACCATATGAATCTTTTTTTTTGTATCTCAGTGGTCTTGACCACACCATTTTAATGAAAAAATTCCCCAATTCTTGTGAAAAAAAAATTAAGAAAAATTTAATTGTTGAGAATGAAGATCTGGTCAAAAAAGACAAGGATATCTTTGATCTAGTCTTTTCATTTGATTCTTTTGAGTTACACCAGTGGGATCACCAAAATTTTAGGGATCTAATCAATCACTATCACGCTTGGGAATCCGACTTAGCAAATTTTTTGATGCCCCAAGTTTACGATTTCCCCAAATTTATGGTATGGTGTGTCATGAACTACATTCCCCCTAAGAGAGATATAATTTCCATAGATGGGTCTGTGCTCATCAAACTGACTCCTCAATCCATTATTGAAATGTTAAGGTGGCCACTAAACCTTGATAGTGAATTGTTAAATGAGATTATATCATCCAAAAACTTCATAGAAATAAATCTTGAAGGTAGAGTTTCCCTGTTACAATCATATTTATGAAGGAATATTGATGGTCCTATAGACAATGTTGATATTGAATCTAGTTTGTTTCCTAAAATTTCACAAAAACGTATCTCTGTGATTTCTGTAATTTTGGGAAAGGACAATGACTTGGTGTTCTATGACTTTGTGTTGGGGATTATGGTATCATTTTTTCCAATTACAACTAAACCCATGACCAAATTTAATTACACCCAATTATTAGTTGATCAAATCCATCATCAACTGTTAGAATTTGAGTCTCTTAGAAATTTAAGATACCAACCTTACCTTGTTCACCTCTTTTTGTTTTCTCAGTCCTTTCATTTTACACATTGTAGATTAAAAGTTGAATATGAGATTGGTAACCTAGCTTCAGTCATTTATTGGACCTCATTGATTAGGAAGAAGCCTATGAATATTGGATTTTCAAAGTATATTTGACCAATTTATGTCTAAATCTTATTAGATCATACACAATGAAATTCCCCCCGGAATACTTCCTGAATGAAAAAACATTATTACAGTTGAGCCTAGATAAGAGAGTGGGAGATCGATACATCTTTGAGGATTACACTGAAATCAGAGTCTATGGCTCTGAGCTTCGACCTTTTCTTCTACCCACTTTCCTAACTCCTCGATTCTTTGCATTGGAATACATTAGACAAATATTAAATTCAAATGAAATACATTTTGTATCAATAAAATACAAGGCCACCTTTAAATTGAAAAAACAAGTAGGACCTTTTATTGTCAATACCATATCAGCATTGTAGGTGAAAGCAAAGCTTCTTTCAGCTATGGGATTTCAATAGGGCAAGCCATTTAAGTACGACCCTCATCTTGTGATTTCCTTAAAAAGAATCTCACATGGACAGGTTCCTTATCAACATCAACAAAGAGAAGAGTTTGAGCTATTGGTGAACCAGGACAATTGGGAAGGTACAAATGTTTTTTCAATTCACAGTAAGGTTCTAGAGAAACCTTTGAATTATTTAGTCACACAAACCCCCCAGCAGCTTGAGAAGACATACAAGAGAAAAAATACAAAATCAACTTCAAATAATTCAGGAACGGAGGAAGAAAGGTCAGAAAAAAGGAAGAAAACAAAAATTCTTGATGAAGAGGAATATCCAAAATTACAGGAAGAAATAAAACCAGTGGACAAAGGACCTATTGTGATTGTGGATGTATCATCATCAGAAAATCCCAAGAGTATAGAAGGTCAAAGTGAAACAGAATCAGGGAGTACAAATCAAGAAAAATAGATTGATTATGTTCATCATTTCATGGATATCAAGAAAACAAGTGCAAAAATTAAACAAAATGTTATTCCAAAAAATTTCGACCATGATACATCTCAAACCAGAAAAATATTAACTATGGATTATGAGAAAGGAAGGTTGAATATAGCGGTTATGGAACCAAAGGAACAGAAGAAGGTGACCAAAATTTATGTTGATATTAATGTAGTTCATCCACTGGATAAATTTGAATTGCATAGACAAACTAGAGAAATGTTGAATAGATATTTCATGATAGCAAATCTTGGAATCAAAAATCTTCAAATCATAAATGATTAACTCAGAACCCAACTCAAAAATGAGAAAAAGGCTAATAGAACAAGACAAATGAGAGTAGAAGAGTTGGAGAAATGGGTTATGGACCTAGGAGCTAATATGAAATATGAATCATATGTACAAGCACTAATAAAAACAAATGACACAGATATCGAGGCATTAAAGAAAATGCTTAAAATCCCAGGAATTGATCTTGTACAGACCCTAGAACTATAGGCAGTCCAAGCAGAAAAAGAACAGCTTTTGAAGAAAATGATTCATATGGAAGTGTAAATCAATTTGTATGGAAATAATATTGAGACCCTAAGAAGTGGGTCATATTCATCTCAATCAATTGATTCATTAGATCCAACAGATGGATTATCAAAAGAATTAGCAAATTTGAACCTAAAGGGAGCTGAGATTGAGAAGTTGAAGAAAAAAATTGCAACACGGGGTAAAAAAATAAAAGATAAGAATAAGATTATTGAAGAATACCAGAAGCTGAAAGCTAATATGCTAACAGACATGGAGAAAATGAAGAACAAGTTATCTGGATTACCCTATCTCATAGGGGAAAGACACATCATTTGGGATAAAATCATTAATGAAGTTGGAAAACTTTGGGACTATTTCAAGATAATAGATGATGAAATGTTATTGACAAATGAAGTAGATGGCATTATAAAGAAATCATTTCATGAATTAGGAACTAGACCTCAAGTTGCTACTCAAATTATTAAATTCCTAAATTCCATTTCCAGAGAAACATTGACAATGAAAGGTGTCAAAGACAGAACTACAATGATTATGAAAACTGAAAGGGTTTTTACAAAGAGGAATCTGATATAGAAAGCTCAAAATAAATGCATAATTGTGAAGAAAAATGTTGAATATTTTACAAATAAGTTTGAGAATCTAGTGAAAATGGGGTTACCTTCGGCATGGGATGATAAAGGGAAGCTTCTTTCATATGAAAATTATAGAAAAAAATTATTTATTGCTAGATAAAAAGAGGATAAATTTCAAGGGATAGTTGATACTTTGAGAGGTCAGAATTGTAGACATACTCATAGACGATTTCTATATTCTATGGAAAAAAAATAACTTATTTTCAAATCCCTCTACATATGAAAAATACACAGAATTGGATATTGCGTACAGGAAGATGAATTCATTCAGTTATCCATCGAATGAAAATTGGAATCATCTCATCCAGTTGCTGACAGGATGACTCACCAAAGCAGTTGAAGGAATGCAGGAGTTGTCTTCTCCAACTGTCCTATTTTCTAGAAATCAAAGATCTTGTTGTATTTGAATAAATAAGAAAAGGGATTGAATAACCATTTTGGTTTCTACCTAATTTGTATAAATATCTATGAGAAACTCAATGTAAAGGAGATTTTTGGCCCAAAAATATCATATCTTTAATAAAATCTACAATTTTTAAGATTCAAACTTCAATGTTTCGGTTCATGTGTCTTATTTCTTGATGTTATCTTCATGATTCTAACTTAATCTTTGAATGTGTCTACTTCCATCATTGTGATAATTTAGTACAACAACTACTATCACAAATTACAAAGGTGTTTTAAAAGTTATAGATCTATGAGATATATTGTGAGTATTAATCAGACATGTACTTCATTTATTTCAGACATGTACTTCATTTATTTCACCTACTGAATAAGGAAGAATTATTCTTTTTTGTTCATTTTATTGTGGTTTAGAGACATATTCAATTATTGTTTCTTTTGTCTGAAAGTTAAGTAATATTTATCAAGAGATAAAATATTTCACTTTCAACTTTGTTTTTCTCTATTCTTCTTTCATTCTTTAAAATATTCAATTGTCTAAGACATAGAAAATTTGCCTTTGAATATTAATATTTAAATATTTAAAGACTAGTAATGAAGGCATGAACAAAGCAACAAAAACACTTTGTTTTAGGACATATCAACTTAAACCAAAAAAAAAAATTATGGATGTCTTCGCATAGTTTCCTAGACAAAAACATCTCAAGGGTTACAACACCAACTCTTTGGTAATGTTAGAGAATAAAATGGTGTTCAAATGATTTTCAAGAAGTTAATTTGGTTTTGAGAAGTTGTTTTGGGCATATTCTCTTGAAATAAAATTTCATATTACTTTCTTGGTTTCAAATGGAAATATCTAGTTTGGTCATGGTTGACATAGTTTTCCTCTACTTCACTAGATCCTCCTTCATTGAAATATTTTGTGCCTGAAAATGACAAATTGTACCATAAAACCATAGCAGATGCCAAAGGGACAGTTGGTTTATCATATTTAGAGTTGTTATTGAACTTGGAATTCCTTTGTAATTGAGTGTGATGTCCAAATAATTTGTGAATACGTGGTGATTCCTTTCACTGTGCACTTCTTATTGTAGTCAACACATACCCCAAAACCTCTCCACTCAAATCATTTTAGTTATTAGTTGCTACGGGTTTATCTCTAAGGACAATGCAAGTATTGTTATTGTGCTTGCTAAAGTTGTTCAAATCCCTATTATTTGAATAACTTTGGTTTTTAAAGGAACCCCCTTTGACCTTTCTTTGCAAATTGACCAACTCATGGGATAATTTTTGTAAAATTATTTTCATTTTTATGTTTCAAGGCAGGTGTTACTAGCACATTTTGAATCGTTTAGGGTGACATCATGTAATGGTTTAATATATAGAGTGGGGGCATCCTGTAAACATGGCATGTCCTTTTCAACTTTATTTGCTTCAATATAATCTCCCACTAGATTAATATTTTGAACTCCAAAGTTCTTTATGAGAAACTCCATGATAGGTTCTAAGGCATTCAAGTAAAATTCCAAAATGAGTATTGGTGGGTGTATTTGTTTTGTAGGGATTGAAAGGTACATGGTGTGGAACTTAGTGTTAAAATACATAACTTTCTCATTTGGTTGCAATTTCATTTGGATAATTTGTAGGGCCAATGAGACTTAACTTTGACAACATCAAACTTTTCAAGGAACGATTCCTCGAATTCCATCCATTTATGAAAGTCTTTCACTGGCAGGTTATAGAACCGAGAGGATTCTTTGCCTTCAAAATTGAAATGGAACAACCTACAAAGTTTCTTCATTATGGATATTCAATAAACAAATAAATTGCATATATGCCTTGGTATGATCTTCGTCCAAAGTAAACTAATCCGGGTTGTGCCTTGGAAAGGATTTTTTTGCATTTTGGGAAGGTCATGTATAGGTCTAGTTAGCTACCAGGCATTTCCTACCAGACAAGAGGGAGATTGGATGACCTCAATGTTATAAATATGAGACTATCATGAGACACTAGAAAGTATCCTAACTATATTGATGTGAATATATCAGATCATATGGAAGAGCTTCCAAATAGGTGTCCCAAAATCAACCATTTTTTAGTCTGGTTGGAAGAAGAAACATGTCTTCGTCTTTTGATATACTCATATTCAAACTACATGCCAATTTATTTGAATATTAAGGTTCAAAGAACTTTTTGAAATGAAAATATCAGGGAATGATAGCAAAAGTGAAACACCTAAACCATAAAGGGATCAAGTTCTCATTGATAAGTTTAACATAGTTTTATGTTGGATTACTGAGAGGGGGGGTGAATCAGTAATAGCGTAATTATAATCATTTTTCTTCAAATTATATATCAATGTAGAATTATTATCCAATAATGAGCAGTAAGAAATAAACAATCACACACATACACAGTACACCAGTGTTTTAGGTGGAAACCCAAATCGGGAGAAAACCACGGAATGTTTTTT
>ML788430.1:191448-210291 GCA_009831015.1 Picea engelmannii
CTTTGACATATTTGAAGACCCAAAAAGAAGGATAGTTATCCAAGTAATGACATTTCAAATTCATTATGCATATCCTTTGCAAATTTATGTCTTAACCTGTCATTAGTACTTCCAAAAAAATATCATCAACATAAATTTCAATTAATAAAATACTACCTTGAGTTACCTTGATGTAGAGGTTGTTGTTTGTGCTTCCTTTCCATAGTTCGTAGGGAGTTTTGTTATTTTTGTTTTCGAGCATTACTTTGTTTTGAATGTGAACTGTTTTATGCAATGCATGTGTCCAAAAAATATCTATCAATTTGGAATCCATTAGCATTGTTTGAACCATTTCCTGTGTAATTATCATCCATTATGATAATTTTTCTTTGTCTCTAAACCACTCTCTGAACCAATCTATGAATCCATGCTCTCATCCACTGTCATATATATGTCCAAACCTGCTAAGTGTTCTTACGAATCCATCTCTATCCATACTTTCCAAGACTTTACTTGCGCAATTGTCCATAATGATGACTCATTTATCATTATATTATCATGAAGTCTTGATTAATCTATCAAACTGTACTTCGACTAACTGACTGCTCTGAATATGTCTTCTCGAACTCTGCAAGTTGCTCGAAGGATGGTTCTTTGGTCTGTCACAGCTATCGCATAGACTCTCCATGTATAATATTCATATTACTTGGGAGTCTCTAAGCCAGATGGATCAGAACAATTCCTGCTCTGATGTATATTCATCATCATCTTCATTGGTATATTCATCATCTCTTTGATCTCTGACTTCTTTCTTTCTTTCGGTGGATTCATCTTTCACTACAATGCCTGAAAGTACAATCTCTTGAACATGTTCCTTATTTACTTGTCCTTCTTTTCTTTCAATTGTTTTCCAAACCTTTATGTATCTGACATATTTCTTTTTCTCTATAGAATTTTCTTCATCTTGTTTTATTGCCAATCTTGTGATCTCTGGGACCTGGTTTTTGTTCACATGTTCTTCGTGTTTTCTTATCCATACTTTCTTACATCTGATATCAGTGTTCTCTTTCATGGAAGTATCGATCATGCTTCTACAATCACTAGTTATGTGTCCATAGTTATGACATTTGTAACATTCAATGTTACGTGGGGCCACATAGGCATTTCTTGCTTGAACATTTCTTGTATAATCCCTGCAATATGCAACCTTATGTCCAAAGTTAGTAAAATAATAAAAAAATGACCATAAAAAAAATTTGCATACCGGAGTGAATGATCTTCTTTGTGGCGAAGTCCTTCTGAATTTTTGCCTTGACTGATCATGATCATGATTGAATATTATTTGTGGCTTGAACATGGATGGTCTTCTTGAAGATGTATCTTCAATAGTTTTATTAGATTCTGGTTGACCATGATTCCTTCCTTTGAGTACTTATGCATAACTCTTTCTATTTTCTTCATTCTTATTTTCTAGAAACCTAGAGTGCTTCTTTTCATTCTCTATAACTAATGTGAATGTTTCTGTCTCTTCAACGTTCTTGTTGAGTTTGACGATTTTACTTCTCAATGTGACAACTTCTTCTTCAAGCTTCTCAACCTCTTCTTATTTCTTCATTATCTGAGACTTCATGACTTCTTATGTTATTTTCGCTTCTTCAAGATGAATTTTTAATGTGATTATTTCTTCTTCAATTCCTTTCTCTTCTTGACTAAACTCTACCTCAAGTTGGTTTAGATCAATAGTTCTTTCCTTAAGATGATCTGTCAATATCTTCTCTCTCGTTCCTGCTTCTTCCTTCTGTGCTTCTATGTTGGCTTCCAAACACTGCTTTTGATATTCAAGATTTTCTTCGATCTTTTTGGCTTCTTCTAGATGAGTTTTTAATTTCTCAATGACCTGTTGGGATTCTTCAAAAATGTGAACACTTTCCTTTTGTTTCATCAATTCTTTCTTGAGTGACTTGTTTTCTTCTCTTATTTCATCTAAAGCACTAATCAATTCTGCGTCATAATTATCTTCCTTTTCAATTAGTTTTTCTGTCTCATTTCCTTCATGGCATTCTATTTCAAAATGTTCGCATTTTTCACAATTAAAGAAAAACAACGTACCTCTGGTGATTATGTATTCTTCATCTTCTGAATCTGTTTGACATGGTGAACATAATTCTTCCTGATCTGTATCTGCATCTTCTTTGGTATTTTCTGAATCTGCGATGGGTGAAGAATATATGTCATGTAACTTATCCCAAAGTTCTTTGGTTGATGAACATTTACCAACCTTTTCTTACCAGATTAGGTAATCATTCCCAGATGAAATCCATTGCTATTTTTTCATTCTTCTTCAATTCCTTCTTGGTTGCATTCTTTGCCCTTTTTGAACTATCATATCTTGTAACAACTAATAGCCAAATATAATTTCCATGTGCCTATAAAAATATTTCCCTCCTTTTGCTCCAAATCTCATACTTAAAACTATTATGACCATTAAACACTAGTACTCCATTCTCATAATAATCCATGATCTCCTTCTAGTGGTTAAATTTTTTCCTAAAGGAACCGGATCTGATACCAATTGTTGGATTACTGAGAGGGGGGGTGAATCAGTAATAGAGCAATTTAATTATTTTTCACAATAAAATGCAAGTGTTATATCAATGTAGCATTATCATCCAATAGTTGCAGAGTAAATAAACAATGAAAAAAAGAGCAATCACACACATACACAGTACACCAGTGTTTTACGTGGAAACCCAAAGTGGGAGAAAACCATGGAATGTTTTTTTCTTATATGTCTTTAAGAATTACATTCATTGGAAGCACCAACTTCCTTTGTTTTCCAGCTACAACTGGAAGGAAGCTCCAACCCCCTAGTTTCTCAGGCTACAACCTAAGGGAATATCCAACTCCCCAATTCTCTAACTACAACCAGAAGGAGGCTACAACCCCCTATGTTCTTCGGCTACAACCAGAAGGTGGCTACAACCACCTGTCCTTACACCGTCCAACCGCCCTGATGTAGAAGTAGAATGATGGAACCACTGTCACACTATCACTGTGAGATACACAATTGTAACAACCTGTACCAATCAACCTGTACCATAAACAAGTGCATCAACCTATACCAAACAACATGTAATCAGCCTATACCATAAACAAGTGCATCAACCATGCACGAACCTATACATCAACCTATATCATCAATGAGTGCATCAACCATGCACCAAATATGTACCAATCACGCATCAAATACACATAAACTATGACTCATCAATATGTACCAACATCATCAACTATACACCTCATGTATGAGCCAACTCATCAACTACTTGTCTCAACCATGTACCCAACATGTACCTTAACAAAAATCCCTCATCAATTTCATCATCCAAATCTGATTTGTAACTATGTAATAGACCTGGTGTATATGATCACATACCTGCAAACCTTCCTTAACTTTAACAATAAGAGACTAGCATTTTCATCAAACTTTACTTTAGTCTCACATGACTAATTTTGGATTAGTCAACAACCCTAACTTGAAATAAGTATAACTATGTACCTGTAATGAATGAATATCTAAAAATGGTACACAATGTTCTTCAGTGTCTTTTATGCAATTCCTCCAGACTTCGCTACTTGGAACCTCTCAAAAAAGGAGTTATAGCAAAAATGGCATACCTTGTTGAATTCCGGTTTATTCTAGAGAGAGAACTTGTATAGCGTGCCCCGCAAGGAATATTTGTTGAATGGATCTGAAAATTGTACACAGAATGATAAAGACTGTATTCTAACCAATACATTTTGTCTTACCGAATTTGGATCTGTTATGAATATGTTATGACATTTTTACCCGAAACACCTGTTTTAGACTAGTTTCGGGACTAGCCACAAACTTTATTTTCCACGGCGTGTAAATCCAAAAATAAAACGACCCACAAGCTGAAATTTGTATCACAGATACTTGGATATGTTTCCTCAATGGCCTCCCAATTTCACTATCTGAATCATTCTAGAAAAAAAAATTATTGTGAAAATGGTGAGATGACCTATAAATAACATACCTTAGAAAGCATCATCAAAAGAATGTATCCTCCCTTGAATTTCGGCCTTCTTTACTTCACCTTCCCTCTGAAATTCAGATTAGCTATCCTTTGGTTACTTCAATCACCTGTATATATTCAATATTCTCAAGTGTGTTTAAAATGAGAGAGTCTTGCCTCTTATTTATACTTTCATGTAGCTTCCTCAAGGGGTTACCTTTTAACCATTTTAACCCATTTTCCTTATTTTAGGGTTAACCCACTTCTAAATTCTCCATTAAAATTATTATTTAAATAATTTTGTTTGTATTCAATTTGACTTATAGTACATTCATCACTTCACTTTATTATTTACCTTCTAAAATCTCTTAAACCACTTTGACTACTTTAACCATTTTGGGCTTCTAGATGACTCATGGGGGTTCTCCAACTTCACATGGCCATAACTCTCTAACCATGAGGATTTATGTGAAGTTACACATACCACTAGAAATGGAATGACATGTACTATCCATATAGAATATTTTTGTCCGCAAATATATCAAAACTCATACCATTATCCATCAAACAAACTTGGGTCCATTACCCAAACCTGGGTTCTCCAACTTCTAATGGCCATAACTCTCTAACCGTGAGGATTTATGTGACGATGCACATACCACCGGAAATGGAATGACATGTACTATCCATATATAATATTATTACCTTCAAATATATTAAAACGCATACCATTATACATGAAACAACCTTGGGTCCATTACCCAAACATTTGTGCTACCAGAATTCGCTACCGGACTTTCTCCAAGGGTTGACATCAATCACTAAGGGTTGAAATCAATATACAATATCACTCTCCAATGGTTGACATCAATGAAAACCAACAATACATACCAATTGTCCATCAACCTAAGCCAATTGTCTAACATTAATGGTATCACTTCCAGCAATCATTTCTCATAAACATTTAATTCTTCTTGACGAGCATGCATCTATTTGTTCGATTTGAACCTTTGATGGAATATTTTGTTCCCTCATCTGGACATCACTCATACTTGATATTGTAGCACTAAAATTGTTTATATATTCCTTGTAGAAATGTTCATCATTTTCTAAGTCTTTTTTAATATATTCTTTAAGATTTAGAATCCTTGCAAAAATACTAGTTGAACTAGTGGCCAATTCTCAATCATCAAGTATTAGAGTAACCATTTTTTTTATGTTGCATGCAAAATATTTCCTAATGGTTGTCAATAAAATTGAACCTCCTTTCAATTTTGAATTTGATTACGGTGCATCTTCAGAAATATCAATCAGATTGAGAGTAGATATTGGTTTAGCAAATAAGGGCTTAGGAATCAAAGCATCTTCTAAATACTTTATTCTCTTCTTCAGTATTAAATTTTCCTTTTCTAGTTCACTAATGGAATATTTCAGAGAATCACCTATGGAATGATGAAACTCTAGAACTTTAGAGGGGTTTTACCCTTCTATGTCTATTTCAGAGTTCCATTTCTCTACAACCTTTTTGTTCTTCATGTTGACCTTTTCAATTTGTAATTTTTTAGAACTTTGATTAAATGTTGCATGGTTAAAAGTAACAGATTCTTCTTCCAAAACCATTGGTTCATCACAAACCAATTCCTCAACTATCATTCAACTTTTAATTAATTGTTGTTCTGCCCAATCAGGCACTCCAACAATAGTATCAACCTCCATTTCTTCGAAACTAGTTTCACATTCTTGAACCCCTCAATTGTCCTTTTCCACAATATCCCTTTTCCTTTTTGAGATCCCCCAAAATACATGTGATTTTTCAATATATTTTTTAGGAGGATCCTTGTCTCATCCATCACCAACACTTCCAACAGTATATTTCCTTTTCTCTCCATTATTACTATGAGGTTTAATCTGAGTCATTGAAAGACTTCTTTCATAAACATGGGGTGATCTAGGAGCATTACTTATTGTAGTTCATCCTCTTTCTTTATATTGATCATTAGTACTAACCAAAGTGTTGATATCATCTTGCAGGGGTAATTGATGACTTCCGAACAAATTTTCTTGAGGGTTTCGGTTATCATATCATCTTGCATCCAATTGCAGTGATCTAGTAAAAGATGACTTGTATCCAATAGAAAACATATGAGATGAGAATGAACCATCTGGATCAAAGCCTTCAATTTCATGAATTTATCTCATCTTAAAATAATCAAAATAAAAATAAATTCATCTAGGTGATAGATACTTTTAACATTAATCTCTCCAACTCTGATAGGCATTGGAATGAACTACTTCTTTCTTTTCTCATTGAAAAAATGATCCCATAACATGTATTGTCTACATAATTCAATTACAAAGAATTTATCGTAGAAATCGTGTGGGAGTAGAAAGGGTTTTCCTTGAAATCCATATAATCATATGTAAGTACATTCATCTTGAAATTCAAAAAATCCTTTTCCAATGAGAAAAAACATAGCTTCTCTTGACAACATGTTTGTAGAAGAACCGTGAAGCATTTTTTTTAATGTGGAGAGAAAATAAAATTGCACATGATAAAAATTGTGAGGGGCCTTATGTCTCCAAAGTGTTGGATATCAGAACTGCATTGGATCTTTGTTATAATTTACACTTCTCAACTAAGGTAAATATTTAAATACATGGCAGTAGACTACGTCATAAATCAAATAAGAATTCATATAAAACCTCTTTCTTCTGTGGAAATTCCCCTACTGAAAGGAGACCTCATTCAAAATAACAAGTGCCCACCCAAAAATGACATTCTCACGAACAAAGTAATGCAGAACATAAAGAATGTACTTTGGAACAATAGTTGTGGAATCATTCCCAACAATCCTTGCAAGTAACCATGCAAATTATTTGTATGAATATTTAAGTGAGCATACCTCAATCTGGGAAGAACCTTTAGGATCATTGAGTGGCTCTGTGAGAAATCTTTTCAGGAGGTTTGTTCCCCCATTATGAGCATTCAAAAAGGAATTTTATTAAGGACCCTTGAGCGTCTTGTTGGGTGTGGGAAGTCACAGTGTTTTTTTGAAAAAAGTCGATGTAAGAGGGACCAATGTCTTTTCCTCTAGCTGAACTATCTTTTGCTCAATGCTGAATTTTTTTGCCCACCGTAAAACTAGTTCCTTCGGTGAAAGTCCTAAATACCACTTATAAGCCTCAGACCACTGAAACTCATAGTCTTCACGTCCAAAAGTGTTGATTGTGTCTCCACAATATAGCTATTTTCTCTTATTCCACATGCTTTCTTGGAAAAAAAAATAGTGAATACGTGGTGGTCATGTTAAGGTAGTCCATTTTATCGAGGATGGAAGTGTTACTAAATTCATCACAGATATTTTCTAATATCATATGTTGAGACGTTCGATTTATTAATGTTAATAATTATTTGGATTTGATTTTATAACAGAGATTTTACGAAAATCACGTCAAATTAATAATGGTATTAATCCAAACGTGAGACAATTGAAGTGGCAGTGGAAATTTAAATTCCCTCAAAAGTAGTGTTTATGGGTTAGGATTGATGGAAATTGACTAAGTATGAATGGTACATGATGAGTGATGCGGAGGTCAAAAAGGAGAATGTGGAAATGTGGATTGCTAGTTGCGGGAGGTCAAGAGATGAATTGACGGGAGGTTTCCCACATCCGCATTTGTAAAATTGACTAAGTGTTAATGCAGGGTTTTTTTTATGCTTCAGAAATGTGGGTTCATTTTGACTAATGTAGAAATGTAGGTTGTGAGAATCCATCTTTTGTTCCCGTGACAAGACTTCTGCAATCAATAAATTGACTAAGTATTAGGGGCACAAATAGAAAGTAATGTGGGACCCCATGGAATGAAAAAACGATTAAGTGTAAATATTTGCGGGCTTGCAAGCCTACGAGCTTGCGATTTTGTGGAGATAAAGGGAATTCCTTCCCGCAACCTTCATTCGTGAAAAATGGCTAAGTATGGGATATCTAAAAACAAAATACACCAAGTAATACCAAAGCACTAAAACATTGATCAAGGAAACGTGATCAACATTTGGCTCCAACTATGGGAAAGTAAACCCCCTATAGGTTGTTGAGAATCCAGAGAGCCTTGAACATGGGGCAATGGAGTCAAAATAAAAATAAAGTAATGGGATATTATGAGGGTGAAATATACAGTACAGATATACAAAGTGGCGAAGGAAGCAAATACAATGTACATCAATGATGACAAGGAATCAAACAAAGAAATATTTGAGATGTTTCCCATTTACATGTAACCTCTAAATTATTCCCTTCATACCTTTCAGCAAATAAGAATTGAACCAAAAAAATTTCTCAAATTGATATGGTCCAATCCAAAGAGCTTTAAACTTAATGTGAAGAGACGACGTTTCCTTTTCTTTGTTCCAGAGTAAAACCAACTAATCTCTATGGAATTCTTTGACAGTATTGATTTAATAAAAATGTCTTTTAACAACTTGTTGTCGTCTATACATGATTTCCATTGCTTATGTTCTTTTTTCCTTCATTGAATTAACTAACAATAACGTGTTTGGATTGGGGTGACTCCTCCCTCATCTTCAATTCGTGTGGCAACGACTAATGCATCAAGTTCCAAATGTATTGGCAATATATCTTATTTTCCATATACCAAAGTGTAAGGGGAATGTCATGTGCTTCCCTTTGGAGTAATTCAACTTTCCCAAAGAGAATTTATCATTTTTTTGTGTCAAATCCTTTGATTCATTGAAATTATCTTTTTAAGGATTTGAATTAATGTCTTGTTGATTGATTCGGACAAACCATTACCTTGAGCATAATAGTTAGATGTGTATCCCATTAACATACCATATTCTCCATAAAACTTTGTGAATTTTTATCTTATGAATATAGAATCATTATCCATTATGAATTTTTCAGGGACACCAAATGTGGATAAGATATTATCCGTCGGGAATTGAATAAATTGCTTTGAATCAGCAATTTTCAATGCCACAACTTCTGGCCACTTTGTGAAATAATCAATAGCAATGAAGATATATGAATGCACTTTAATAGACTTTGGATTAATAGGGCCAATAACATCCAAACCCCATTGTGAAAATGGACTTTCAACTGAAATTGATTTTAAAGGCATAGTTGTTCTTTTCATTTTTCCAGAAAAAAAATTATAAGGAAGACATTTTCTGATCATTGCATAGGAATCTTTGAAAATAGTTGGCCAATAATAACCAGCTTTGATAATCTTGTGAGCAATCACTATAGGTGAAAAGTGTCCCCCCACAAACTCCTTCATAAAATTAGTTTAAGGTTTGACGGGCCTTCGAAGACTGTGAAGATCTTAATAAGATTCCATCAAGATTTCTTCGAAACATAACTCCAGAGACTAGCACATATTGATTGGTATTCATTTTAAGAGATCTTCGTTCTTTTGGAGATATTCCAACATTAAATTTCCTTTATTTTAAATAAAATACAATGTCCTTATACCATTTAGATCCTGATATGGAAAAATCTTGTATAGTAGCATTATATATACAAGGAGAGATGATATTCATAGCTTCAATACCAATAATTAACTTGCATAATTCTTGTCCTTCAACAACCTTCAGGGGTTTAATTTCAATATCAGATTCTTGAAGTTTTTCCAACCAATTTTCCAATCTCCCTTATCTAAATTTTTGGTTGAGAAGCATCTTGAAAGGAGAATGTGGCACATAGGCAACAACATGTGTGGAAATAATATAATTTCTAAAATGAGCAACTTCCTTAACCAAAGAAAAAACTTGTTTTTCTGTGCTAGAATATATAAATTCATAATCATGTAAAGTTTTTCTCATGAAAGAAATAGGAATCTCTTCCCCTTTTTTTATTTTTCTGAGTAAATATAGAAGGAATAGTTTATTTTGAAGCGAATGAATACAATATGAAATCCTTGTTGAAATCAACGCTAACCAAAACAGGGGCAGTGATGATTGCTTTATTGACGTTCGAGAAATCCATTTGGGTTTCAAGGGTCCATTCAAAAGTATAATATTTCTTCAATAACGTATTGATTGGTTTCACAATTGAATCATAATCAGGGACAAATCTTCAAACAAAAATTATATTTCCAAAGAAAGATTATACTCATTTACAATATGTAGGAGGATTCGGGTCATTTATGGCTTTAATTCTTTCTGGATCAATATAAATGCCTTCTTTGCTTACTATATGACCAACCAATTTCCCTTCTGATATTGAAAATAAGAATTTCTTAGGTTTGAGGGATATGCCATACATTCTACACCATTGAAAAACTTGCCTAAGATGTTTTAGGTGATGTTATCTCAACTTTGAATGAACAGTTAAATCAGTTTGGTAATCTGCCATGAATTTTCCAACCAAATCATTGAAATCATGGTCCATCTCCCTTTGAAATGTAGCACTTGCATTTTTCAATCCATAAGGAATGAAAACATAAGCGAACGTTCCCCATGGTGTGACAAAATCATTTTTGTGTCTATCATATTCAGCACTTGATTTTATACTGAGAATCCATCTAACATGGACATTAATGCGGAACTAGTCACTTGTTGTAATAACATTTCCATATTTGACAAAGGATAATTATCCTTAATGGATACTCAATTAAGGTCCATGAAATCAACTCACCATCGAATCTCTCAATTATTCTTCCTAACCATTACTGGGTTTGAGATCCATTCTGAATGTTTGATTGAAAAAATAATCCCATCCTTTTCCATCTTTTGCAACTCTAATTTTACCAAAGGATTCAACTTAGGATTAATCACCTTAAGTTTTGTCTGAAATATTTGGAACCTTCTTTGATTGGTATAGTATGTTGAAATATAGACTTGTCGTATTCCTTCATATCATCATATATCCATGCAAAAACATCATGAAATTCTTCAAGGAGAAGAGTGTACTACTCAATTTCTTTAGTAATACATCTTGTACCCAGATGTATGTACTTTATAGCTTCAGATGTAGCAATATTAATTTTATGAGTTTCTTGAACTTTTCTAAGGGAAGGCTCATCAACTATGTTATTTTTCTTTGTTTGATCCTCCCTTGTGAAGAGTGATTCAAGACTAACATAATTTTTTGGGAGAAATTCACAACTTGGATTATGAGTTGTATTTTGATGAGTTTCTCCACCTTTAATGTTCGACTGTATGTCATCATTAACTAAACCATTTGATGACGTTTCTTGTGAATATCAGAGGAAATTTACAACATGTTCACCATTTTCAAACACATGTCAATAGTCTTCATTGTCTAGTATTGATGGGCGAAAATAGTTTTGACATAAAATGTATTAGCAGTTTGAGAATCATCTGGATTGAAGAGAGAGGTTGAAACTGCTAGTGTATCTAAATTTTTTATTTTTATCTCAATGGACAAAAATTATATTAAATCAATTGAATTATTCAATAACATCTCAAACCCTTTTTGCATGTAGTTTCATTTTTTCTTTCTTGATATTATATCTCAACCAAACATGATTAACCACTAGCTTAGAATCTCACATCACTATGAGTTAATGATTGTCATCTAGTGAGCATGTGTCATTCCTTGTACCAATGCCTCATATTCTACTTCATTGTTTTTACATTCAAATTGTAATCTAAATGCATGTAAATATAATCCTCCTTCAAGGATTTTACACACAACACTTTCTCTAGCTCTAAATTTAGAAGTTGCACCATCAAAAAAAAAAATCCAAAACCCTTAGAATGAAGAATTGTCATCATTTTTATACTATGTCTTCTTTACTTAAAATGGCATAATTTTGAAGACCATAATCAATGTAATTATACATTGCCACCATTTCTTTCCTCTTAAAGGAAACTAGGCTCATTTGCTCATGGGTACTTTGGTAAGACCTCCTTCTCTTTTTGGGAGCATCATGCAACTTTCATCATTCATTATATATCCTCCCAAGGGAAAACACCATTCTCTTCCAAGAACAACATCATATGTTGCTAGTAAACCAACCACTATTATAGTAAACATTGTCTTAATATGTGGTGTAGAACTTATCCATGCACAAAAGTCCTTGATTTCTCCATATGTTAGTATTTTTCTTGAATCAATTGCATATATGCTTTCGCCAACCTCATAATATTTAGTGCATTTTAAACCAATCGCCTCCATTATTGAAAGTGGCATGATATTAGTTGTGGCTCCATTATCCACCATACGATTGTGCAATATTAACGCTAGTGTTTCCAAAGATATATGGAATGGAGGAACTTTACCTCATGTTTTCATAAGTGGAGCAGCACGATGTTGTTAATTATTCATGACAACTACCTCTACTCTTGTGTCACATTTATCTTCATTACCTAACACCTTGAGTAAATTCTCTTTTTGTTCTGGTATCTTGGCCACTTCAAAAATGGAAGAGTGATCTATAACTAAGTTCGGTCATTAACAACATTATAGGCCATTCTTGCAAAGCTTTCTATGTCACTAGTTTTCTCAGGAAAAGAAGTTGTGTTCCTAGTGTTTATTCGAAGAGGAACAGTTTTTTATGTAAAAAGGCCCATTGGTATGTTTCTAAATCAATTGGTTTTATCCATTTGTGGAGGGATTGGATCCTTTCCCTTAAACTTATTTAATTAAGCCCTAGATTAAACAAAATATTATTGATGATGTTGATCTTCATTCAAATATTCTCCCTCTTGCGTCCAATCTCCTTCTAAAAATGGTAGTGTGTCATTATCCATTTCCATGGATTCTAAAACTCCAGAAACTACTTCATTACTAACTTATTGAAGCTCAGGAAACCAATCTTTTTCTTTGGGTAATTCATCAAAATATTCTTGCATTACCACAGCATTAGGGTTTTGAATTCGAGGCGCTCTGGGCCTGGGAGTAGGATCATAAATATTTTGACTTATTTAAGGATGATCTTTGAATCCATATGAAGGTACTCCAGGATTTTGATGTTGTTTCCTAGGCCTTTTTTCATCATTTATCCTCAACAAAATTATCTCATTTTCCATTTGTCTGAATGTTCTATTGAGTTGAGCAATTTTAGCAACTTGTCGTGCATGTGGAACATCATTTGGGTGAGGAACATTTCTTACATTTAGGGGTTTCCCTTGAAAAATACCTCTTCCTAACCCTATATCCTCTGTAGTTTGGGTCGTAACTATAGTACTTTGATTTGACAAAGAGAGATTCACCACTAGATGTTGTACTCGTCGCAATATGATGTTTGGGTCAACATTACTCTCCAACATGTCCTCTTCCATTTCTTGTGCCTTTCTCGTGGCTTCATTCAATGCATCGATTCATGCAAACATAATTGCATATTTGACATTTTCGGGCATAGAATTCTTGTAGAATCCAAGAATGATTCGATCATTAGGACGTTGTCCTTCTGGAATCTATTATGGTGTTCTAAAAAATTGGAGATTAAAGTCTCTAAATTTTTCATTCTTCTCCAAATGAATTTGAGTGAACTGAGTAAGAAGACTATGGTATGTGCAACAGGTCGAGCATATATATTCATAAATGCATATTCAATGTCATCAAAATAGGTGATTCAATCTGTGGAAAGAGACAAATACCAATAATATGCGGGGCCAATTAATGTTTGTAAAAAAACTCTAACCATGACATCATCATGTGTTACTAAATAAATGTCACAGATTGTCAAAAATTGGTCGAGGTGCTTGTCTAGATTCATGACACCATCACCATTGAATACTTACAGGACATCAACTAGAAGATTCAGCAAAGGAAGTTGCTCCCATTAAAAATCTAGAGAGCTTATTATTTGTCTTTATCTTGGGTTTCTTGTCTTTCATCTCTTCTTTATTCATTTTTTCGTTCATTATTTCTTCTTTCATGATTAGGGTCTTCACAGTCTCCCATTTTTTATTTTAGGAAAAATAAATGGCGCAACCAAGAAGGTCAAAGATTGAACCATGGAACTAATGGATTACTTTGTTTTTTCAATAATATTTCTTCTACTTCTAGTTACAAGACCTTAAAAAACTATTGAAGAGGCCAGATTAAGAATCTTCTATTGGAGTTTCCTTTGTCTTTCAACTTCAGAAACCTCTTCTTATTGATCCAATACTTGCCAAGAACGTTCAAGCTCTTCTTGATTCTTTGTTGTCTTCGAGACCAAATCATACAATTGATTCAGAATACTTCTTTGGTCATCCAATCCAATGGGAAGATGATGTTGGACTTGATCAGGACAGGTCATTAATGAAAAGATAAAAGTGTACCTGGTTGAGTCAGCAAAAATGTTGATCTCAAAGATTGTTCAAAGTCTTAGAGAGAACATTCCATGGATAAATCCTTCTTCATTTTTAGAGAGGTCGTACTCCTATTTTATAAATATAATACAGAGATACAGATAATTCCTGAGAAAGGACTAGGATTGTTCAAAAGTAAATATTCACAATAGTAACTATTTTACAAAATAGTAAGAGTAAAATTAGGAATCTCACATAACATTAATCTCATCATGGAATAAAGTAAAGTAGGACGTATCATTTTGAAAGATGAGAGTAAAGGACCACATATACAAATAAATTAACACGATCTTTCAATTAAAACTCATAAGGGATTTGATAGACACACTCTTGCAATCTTGTGCTTAAAACTCAAAGTCTAAGATAACACTAGCTATGTGCCTCGAATAGTTCTCTAGGAGCTTTAAATATACAAATGTTTAAAAAGAGTTTATAATATCTGAAAAATGAAATGTGTTCATCCTAATGGACTAGGATGCGTCTCGCGTGGACCATATAATAGATGAAAAGACCTAAAAGAATAAGAAGACGGAATTAGGAATCGACCTTTGATATTCACATATCACGAAAAAGAAAGATTGGATGATTGCTACCTAGAGGAATGGAAGAAGGTAAATGCTTAGTGAAATAGTTACTCTACTTACTATGATGGAAAAAACTCTCTCCCTGTCTATTTGCTTGTTGAAGTTTTCTTTATATTTTGTTTAGTTGGAGTTGTCCTAACGGTTGTAATTGTTTCTTGAGACTCTGGATCGGTTATTCTGACCAAAGCATTATATAACCATTGTTCAATATACTCTTGCAATGGTGCAACCATTAACTCGTGATTGATATTGAGATCGAACAATTCATCCTCGATATCTTTTAATTCAAAACCTAACTGATGGTTTATATCCACTTGATCTTCATTTTTGTTAACATGGTGGATTAACCACTTTTCAATGTCTTCTTGTAAAAATTTTGTTATGTCATTAAATTCATTGGCCCATGAAATTTGAGAACATCCAGTTGTTCTTGCATTCAATTATTTGAAAGCAATATGGTGTCCATTATTAAATTTGGAGCCTCCAACTCCTTTGTTACATCAATAAGTTTGAAAAATACATCACTTCTTTTTGAATTAATGTTATTACATTCAACAATCATTTCTCGTAAACATTTAATTCTTCTTGACCAGCATGCATCTATTTGTTTGATTCGAATCTTTGATGGAATATTTTGTTCTCTCCTGTGGACATCACTCATACTTGATATTCTAGCACTAAAAGTGTTGACATCTTCCATGTAGAAATGTTCATCATTTTCTAAGTCTTTTTGAAGATATTCTTTAATATTTAGAATCATTACAGAAACACTAGTTGAACTAGTGGCCATTTCTCGATCGTCAAGGTTTAGAGTAACCCTTTTGTTTATGTTGTTTGCAACATATTTCCTAATGGTGGTCAGTAAAATTGAAGCTACTTTCAATTTTGAACTTGATTATGGTGCATCTTCAGAAATATCAATCAACTTGAGATTAGATATTGATTCAGCAAATAAGGGCTCAGGAAGAAGAGTGTCTTATAATTCCTTTAGTCTCTTCTTCAGTGTTAAATTTATTTTTTCTTGTTCACTAATGGAATACTTTAAAGAATCCCTTATGTCCTGATGAAACTCTAGAAATTTAGAGGGTTTTAACCCTACTACGTATATTTCATAGTTTCATTCCTCTACAACCTCTTTGTTCTTTAGGTTGACCTTTTCGATTTGTAATTTTTTAGAACTTTGGTTAAATTTTGGCTGGTACAAAGTAGCAGATTCTACTTCAAAAACTATTGGCTCATCACAAGCCAATTCCTCAACTATCGTTCTACTTTAAATTAACTGTTGTTTTTCCCAATCATGCACTCCAAAGATAGTGTCAACCTCCATTTCTTCAGAACTGGTTTCAAATTCTTTAACCCCTCGATTAGTCTTTTTCGTAGTATCCCTTTTCCTTTTTGAGCTTACCAAAACTGCATGTGATTTTTCAATAGATTTTTTAGGAGAATCATTGTCTCCTCCATCACCAGCATTTCCAGTAGTAGATTTGCTTTTCTCTCCAATATTACTATGAGTTTTTTGAGTCATTGAAGGACTTATTTGAGAAACATGGAGTGACTTGGGGCCATTACTTGTTGTAGTTTGTCTTCTTTGTCTATACTGGTCATTAGTACTAACCAAAGTGTTGACATCATCTTGCAAGGGTAATTGATGACTTCCAGGGAAATTTTTTTGAGGGTTTTGGTTATCACCTTGTTGACGGGTATGAAATCGCCAAACAACAGCAAGGGGTACTCCCTAGTATACGGTCCCAACTAGACTATACATCATTTGAATTAGGAGTCCCATCCAAAATTTGGTTCGGCTATCATTTGTTGTTGTCTTTTGGTTTTCTTACCGGTTACGTTCTGGTGTACTAATGGGGGAGGCGGATGGATGGCGAGAACGCAAATGCAATATGTAGATGAAGACTATGTATGTAAATATAACTAATCTATTACTAATATATGCTAACCTATCATAGCTAGGAGCACACTAGAGTAACCGGTGAGTTATAAATGCAACCAAAATCTTGTACAAATTTTATAAAGCTAGCTGCAACAAAAGAGAAAGATTGGAGACAAGTGGATACAAATGTATATAATCAAATTAATCCAGATCACAACAAAGTATACAATAACAACCCACAAATCTCAAGGCATTGAAATATTCAAAGAAACATCAATAATTGCATAATGACAAAGATTGTATGAGAATCAGTCTACAACAAGCAAGCATTCTCACATTCCATAGAAACAGTAGTTATCTTCACTTGAAGTAGTTCAAACCTATGATTTGTTTCTACGCAGAATTCCTTCTATAATATGTTGGCCCTGAGAGTTTCTCAATATTAGTTAACAAAGTATAAGTTGTTGAAAAATTTATTGGGTCTATACAATGCTTGAAAATCCAAAAGTCCTTTTCAAATGAGCTTCTATCCTATTTTATACAAAAAAATTAGTAACTCCCATGTGTCTTTTCATCTTCTTCTTGAAGAGGCAGTTACAAAACGGTTCATCTTCTCTTCTCTAATGACAAGTGTGCAGCAAGGGACCACATTTAGAGTAGTTAGTAAAAGGATGAAAGAAAGGACAGGTATCATGTCCTTTTCCTATGAACTTTTGCTTCTGAGGTAGGTTGTCTAAGCTTCCAACTAGTCATAGAGTGATTTGATCCTCATGTATGTCATCTGCTCTAATGTTGCATTGTTCAAAGAAATATTGTCATCAAGGGTGCTCATATCCTTCTCTAACTTTGTCATGAAATCTTGCACCATTGTATGAAGTTTTATCGGTTGTAGCAGATGTTGATCAATAAGATCGATGGAAAGGAAGTTAGTTGCTTCAACTATTTGTTTCCTTCGATTTGTGCTATCCTGAACTGCATTTACCATTTATTTCGCTACTAGGTTCTTTCTAAGCTCATCTAACTTTGGGAGTCATCCATTTATGATCAGTCCATGAGCGGCCTTATGGATCCTTGAACATATTTCCATAGATTCGGTTACTTCTCTTTCATCTCTTTGTCATATTTGTTGGCAATGATCTAATGTGTACAGACCGATCTTTCTCCCAAATTTTGACAGTCTATATAACTCAGAAGGTGCATCAGGATTTTCCTCTATCCACCTATCTATGTCATCTATACCTTCATGGATAGTTTTGTAATGTGCCAGCTTCATTTGTATCTGGTTGTTTTGGTTGATGACTATGGCAGTTGCATCTTGGAAGAGTTGTAGATGAGAATACATGTCAATAATGGCACCTTCCAAGTCATTTCTAACCTTCTCGGCACTGACTTTGAATCTTTGGAGGATTCTTTCATCCACTTTCATCTGTCGAAGCTTCTCCTCGAGTTATCTAATCTTTAACTCTGTATCTTCATTTTGTTTGCATAACCTATGTATGTTATCTATATTGGCATCCATGAATGCAAAATCGGCTCTAGTTGTTTCCACGTGATCCTCTCTAACATCTCCTGTGACTAGTACTTGAGTGAAAATTGATATAGGATCCCCTACCATTACTAGCATCTTCTTACATCACTCTTGCACAATCCTACCAGTTTTATTGTCATACGTAAAGCTTGTAAGATCTACCACTTCAACTTGTTGAAATGGTTCCCATAGTCCAAGGCCTAAACTTCTTCTTGTTGGATCTATGTGCCTATGGTATATTCTCTTGGGATATCTACATCCATGGGGTGTGTGTCATCCCCTCTGCTTTCTGCATTTTTCTTTTCCCTTTCTTCCTTAGCAGCTCTGTCAGACGCCTCCTTCGTTGCTTTCTCTGCTAGTTTTGCTGCTACTCGTGCTACTTCTTCCAACTCTTTTTCTCTTTCTGCAGTATCTTTTGCTTCAACTTTGGATTTTTCTTTGTCGACCTCCACTTTTTGTTTCTTTTTGGCATCATTCTTATTTTTTAACACATTTTCTTTATCTCTCCTCTTTATATATACTGGCATTTCTTATTCCTCCTC
>ML788430.1:210391-222358 GCA_009831015.1 Picea engelmannii
CACTTTTGGTTCTCCGGGCCAGTGAAGTCTAAATACGGTATTGATTTTCGGTGGAAGTTAACGCCACCTTTCCAGGTGCCTTCCACAGCCTCTCTGCAGCCATCGTGGTCTCTTTTTCAGCATATCCCCTCTCAGCAATCCTGTAATATAAATTCATAATATTATTCACATTCATCGACCTTTTCCACAAGGTCCATTCACATCACATATTCACATTTCTGAGTTTGCCACAGTTCTTGGCCAGTCCAGTTATTTTTACAAACTGGGGGAAACATGGTGTTACAGTTCCCTTACGATATTTCTAGGATTGTGTCTTCTGGATCTCTCTTCTCCAAAGTGATAGGAAAGTAACATGTCTACCTCCACTTGGACTTGTTTGGTATTCTTGAATAAATAGTTGCCGACATATAAAGGTAGTGGGGAGCATATAGCTTTCTTAAACCTGTACAGCATTCCTCCAACCCTTTGTATAATAGTTCGGTATGCTACTTCCTGGAGGACTAGCTTGTCAGGTACAAATCGTGGAAGTAGGTAAGATGACTTCATCACACCATATACCCTTATATAAGTGCCATGCTCCATTATACATTAGTCCCCGTTTCTTCTTATGACTGCTATGGCTTTTTCTATCATACAAGGGGGAGTGGCACAAAAGATAAATTCATATAAAGGAGAAAAGAAGTGCTCGCACATTCTTTGGTATTCAATACGGTATATGTGCTCCCAGAGCACTTTGCAATAGATGTGGATTGAGGCATCGAATGGAAACCAACTCCACCCCATGTTCAGATACATGTGGGTTGTGCACATTATGTCCACGAGGTACGAGGTCATATGGAAACTAGAAATGTTCTTGGTTGTGCTTGTGTTACTGTAGAGATGGCAGCCATGAGATTTTCAGACAATATATCTGCCCAATTGAATGAAACACCTACATCTGCACAGAAATAAATCAAGGGAATAAATGATAGGGAGAATTGAGTTGCGTATGGCTCCTCATATAGCCTGCACGACATAGCTACCAAACACTGATAGGGATTTCTTAAGTTAGTCGTAGAGTACCGACTCTTAGGCTTGTATTTAAATTGTTTGTTCGCCCTATACCATTTGGGAAACAAGTCTTTCAGCGTATATTTGAATTCATTGAGAAGCTTGCTATTCAATATTTTATTACCTTCTTTAATGTGATAGCATTTAGCTAGAAATTATGGTCGAAATGAAGCAACAGGTTCATTTTGTGCATTGGAGACATATCGACTATTTATATCAATATTCTTTAAAATCCATTAAATGGCCCCTGCGCAGGGGAAGACTGTTGGGTGTGTTGCTACCCTAAAGAACCCTGATTTTTTTATATTCTTGAACACTTGGAGTTCATCTGGCTCTTCGGCTTCTATATAGAAATTTGACTTCTTGAACATGTAGTACACTTCCCCCCATTTCAGAGTTTCTCCATCCTTTTCTATAAGTCCAGTTGTATCGTCATATATAGCCCCAACTATTTCAACCTCTCATGTTTGTTGGGAGATTCCAAAGGGCTCAACTCCATATACTTTTCCTGTGGTCTTCTTCTTCCTCAGTGACATGTTTGTACCTGCCAAAACATAAGTTTAGGACATAATGACAAGATGTGATGTACCAGTTTAAGTGCAACTAAAAGATTGAAAGTAGACAATGCTTAAGCACCTTGGAAAACATTTGGAGGCGAAAGGCTAGATGTTAGGCTTGAAAATCGAAATCGGAGGTCGAGGAATTAACTTCTCTGATACAGATTGGAGAAGTTATTATTAACTGCTCCAATAAAGTGAAAGAAGGTTGAAAAAGTAGTGATTGGAAGAGTCAAGGACAACTCCTCCGATCGCATCGAAGGAGTTAGTAATAATTCCTTCGGAGTTAATCCCAACTTCCTTGATGGGTCATCGGAGGATTTATTTTCAAGTGCTCCAATATGGTCGGAAGGGTTGCTTTCAAGTACTCCAAGTTGATTGGAGGAAAAGCCTTCAACTCTCCCAAACGCATCAAAGGAGTTAGCAATAACTCCTCCAATGTGTTCAAAGAAGTTAGTTTGAAAGATTCCAGTCGTTTAAAACTAGGGCTTTTCCGTGAGTGAAGTATGGTGATTTTGGGGCGAGGCCGAAGGCAGGCTCAAAGGTCGGGAGTTTCATAGAGTTCTATTCATTCGAAACCCTTATGAAATCAAAAGGGTGTGCATAAGATTTCAAGGTTTGCAAGGACACTTGGTCGTAAGAAGGGACAAAGGTGTTGTTGCGATAGAAATTTGGGTTGACTGGACAGTGTATTCGAGCAAAGGACAATTTCCAAATGGGAAGAAGCCACGCATTTCATGGCATGCATCAGTTAAGGAAATGGCCAAAGGTAAGGCGGCGAGAGGGAAGAAAATTATCTAGTTAGGGTAATGAAACAAGAACCAAAGCAAAATCGAGAGGAGACCTAACCCTAACCTTAAACAAAAGAAGGCAAGATGCCCTTACCTAGAACTCGATGCCACGTGGTGAGTAGGGATAGGTGACAAGCTTGAACGAGGTAGCTTGGTGCGTTTTATCCTTATGGCTCCATCTTACTCAAATCTCTATCAATAACAATGACTTGACCTTGTTCCGTTTATATAGCCAAAAGTCGTTTTGGCATTAAATGCGGTAGGCGGGGTTGGTGTGGTCGAAGGGTCGAAGAAAACGTTCTCCGATAATATCAGAAACAATCAGAGGAACTCCTCTGATGTGTTCGAAGGAGTTAGAGTTAACTCCTCTGAAGACATCGAAGGTGTTTCCTCTAACTTGTGCGATATCATTGCATATCAAAGCAGAAGAAAGTAACTCCTCCAAACTATTCGAAGAAGTTAGAAGTAACTCCTATGAACTATTCGGAGAAGTTAGAAGTAACTCCTCCAAACTATTCGAAGAAGTTAGAAGTAACTCCTTCGATATGTTCGAATAAGTTAGAAGAAACTCCTTCGAACTGTTCAGAGAAGTTAGAAGAAACTTTGTTGATTTCAAATTTGGATTTCAACACCAAGTCTTAATGATTTTTTCAAGTAAAAACATGACTTTTCTAAGTATATTGAGGTAGAGAGGGAGACTTATGAGGGTTTCTCTTAGGCTCCAAAGATAAGGGGCTCCATTTCCCAGGGAGGTAAGCAAGATCAAATAGAAAAATTGAGGGTTGTAGTGCCTGTCACAACACGCCTCCTCCTTCATCCAATTGTAGTGATTTAGTAAAAGATGACCTGTATCCAATGGAAAACATATGAGCTGAGAACGAACCAGCTTGGCCAAAGCCTTCTATTTCATGAATTTCTCTCATCTTAAAAAAATCAAAATAAACAAAAAATTCATCCAAGTGAGAGATACTTTTAACACTAATCTCTCCAACTCTGATAGGCATTGGGATGAACTACTTTTTTCTTTTCTCATTGAAAAAATGAACCCAGAACCTATATTGTTTGCATACTTCAATTACAAAGAATTTGTCGCAAACATAGTGTGCGAGTAGAAAGGGTTTTCCTTGAAATCCATATAATTTGATGTAAGTACATTCATCTTGAAATTCAAAAGCTCATTTTCCAATGAGAAAAACCATAGCTTCTCTTGACAATCTATTTGTAGAAGAACCGTGAATCATTTTCTTGAATGTGGATAGAAAAACATTTTGCACTTGATAAAAATTGTGAGGGGCCTTATGTCTCCAAAGTGTTGTATATTAAAACTGCACTAGATCTTTATTATAATTTACACTTCTCAACCGAGGTAAATATTTAAATACATGGTAGTATGCTATGGCATAAATTAAATAATAAGTCATATAAAACCTCTTTGTTCTGTGGAAATTCCCCAACTGAAAATAAACCTCATTCGAAATAGCACATGCCCAGTGAAAATGAGATTCTCATTAACAAAGTAATGCAGAAAATAAAGAATGTACTTTAGAACAATAGAGATAGAATCCTACCCAACAATCCTTGCAAATAACCATGCAAATTATTTGTATGGATATTTAAGTGAGCATACATCAATATATGAAGAACCTCTAGGATCATTGAGTGGCTCTGTGAGAAAGCTTTTCAAGAGGTATGTTCCCCCATTATGAGCATTCAAAAAGGCATATGCTTCAAGACCCTTGAGCGTCTTGTTGGGTGTGGGAAGCCGCAACATTTTTTCTAAAAAAAATCGGCGTAAGAGGGACCAATGTCTTTTCCTCCAGCTGAATTATCCTATGCTTAACATTGAATTTGTATGTGCACCATAAAACTAGTTCCTTGAAATTGAAGACTTCAGGCATACACCTAGCTTGTGTTACTCTTGAAGTCCAAAATTTGTTCAAGCTTTTATCCTCTGATGAAATTCTTGAATACCATTTATAAGGCTCAAACCATTGAAACTCGTGACCTTCATGTCCAAGAGTGTTGATTGTCTCCACAATATAGCTATTTTCTCTTACTCAACATGCTTTCTTGGACAAATTTAGTGAATAGGTGGTGGTCCTATTAAGGTAATCCCTTTTATTGAGGATAGAAGTGTTACTAAATTCACCATAGGTCTTTTATAATATCATATGTTGAGACGTTCAATTTATTAATGTTAATTACTATTTGGATTTAAATTTATAAGATTTTACGAAAATCGCATCAAATTAATAACAGTATCAATCCAAATGTGAGACAGCGTAAATGGCAATGGAACATTAAATTCTCTCGAAAGTAATGTTTATGGGTCGAGATTCATGGAAATTGACTAAGTATGAACGATGCATAATGAGTGATGAAGAGGTCAAAAAGGAGAATGCGGAAATGCAGCTTGCAAGAGGTCAAGGTATAAGTGACAGGAGGTTTTCAAATCCGGATTCATAAAATTGACTAAGTGTTAATGGAGGTTATTTTTGGATGCTGCGGAAATGCAAGTTGTGGGGTATTCAGCATTGGTTTTGGTTCTCGCAACAAGACTTCCGCAATCAAGAAATTGACTAAGTATCGGGGGCTCGAAGAAAAAGTAATGAGGGATCCCGCGGAATGAAAAATCAATTAAGTGTAAGGACTTGCGACCCTACATGCTTGGGGACTTGCAGAGATAAAGAGAAGGCCTTCCTGCAACCCACATTTGCAAAAAAATGCTAAGAATGGGATATCTATAAAAAAAAATACACTAAGTACTACCAAAGCACTAAAACATTGATCAAGAAAACTTGATCAATAGGCCCCCAAAACAACCCTCAAAGTTGGTTGAAATAAAATCCCAAACCCCCAGAACCTTTCCCAACTACCTAGTAAATTTTGATCATACACCCATAGTCTCTTGAACGAAAATTATTTCTAGCTTACAAACTTCCACAAGCCTTTCGAGGGATTTCCCGACCCTCAAATATTCAAGGTTATATAGATCATGGATCACCCCTCATTAGGGTCATGCTTCCTCTAAGAACCCCATCAATTGATTTATGATTCTCCATAACACCAAATATAATATGGAATGGGTCAATATATAATTTGTCATCTATTTTGGTACTTTATGGGTGGAAAAACTGAAAGAATTGACTTGCAGGGTCCATTTCAGGGGCAAGTCCCAGTTTGGTAATTTAGAGTCMAAACACTTCCAAAGTCAATTTGATGAGGCATCAAACAATAGTTTTTGGATTCAAAGCTTTGTGAGCTTAACACCCAACCCTTCAACATTATTCTACACTAAAAKCTTTCCAACAATGTGAAAATCACCTCAATCGAAGTTTGTATGTAAAAGTTAGGCCTCCCACAAGTTGACCACCATAGTACCAAGTGGATGCCACGTCAACACCTATTACTCACACATGGGGGCTAGTCAAATGTGGAATTTCAAGAACATTTAGAGGATCTAAAGCCCTAACATTAATTGAAAGTTGAGACATGCAGAAACCCTAACCCTAGCCCTAGATCGCTATCAGGTTATGTTAAACACTGGGTCGCTAGGAAAGGAAGGAGCTCTATTAATTTGGTATTGTTATTTTTCCATAGTTGAGCAAGGCATCTAGGAGTGGGATACTTACACATAACAGATAAGGTAGAATATTTTATAGTAGCCATTCAAGCCATAATGTCCACGATAACTCTGTAGTGAGTTCATGTTTCTTTGTACTTATATTTAAAACTAATAAAAAAGAGCAAAGTATGGGCCTCACCTTCTCATTGAGTTTTCTCTCGTATTGGGTTTCCCAAATCACGGCATGTGTTCAATTGTGTGGATGGCATTCATTCACTTGCTTCTTTCATTTCAATTTCAATGATTTCCATAATTGAACGTTACGCCAGTTATATTATATCTAAGATCTAAGGTAATAAACAATATAATAAATATTACAAAATATTGTATAATTTCTAATGACGAACTATTCCAATGAAATATCCACGACAATTTACAGATTAAAACAAATAAGCCGCATCATAGTTAAGATCAAAAAACCCTCTACCAAATGGATGTCAGAAACTACATTTGAATAACACTTTCAACATATAAATCTTAAATTAACTACAATTTATTCAACTGCAAAGATAAAATGGTTAACGTAGCAATAGATTCTATATAATAATAAAAAAATGCAAACTAAAGTAGCTAGTTTTTTTAAATCTTAAGCAGCATAAAGTCAACCTGTTATTATTTGAAATTTTGTTGGCACCTTGAGACATCTCTAATGTTTTTAAATAAAATACTATCAACTCTCATTTGAGGGAAAGAATGTATTGTCTCAATTGATAGGTCAAAGGACAAACAACAATATAGGTAAGATCCCAAGTAAACAAAGATTAAGTCGTCTGATAATTTAATGCAAATCCAGCTTAACCGAATTTCCAAGGATTTAGCACATATCATGTTAATTGCCCCTCATAGAATGAAGGTCTTTTAAAGCTCAATTCCACCTCTCAAAACATCTATTGGGTGTAAACTAAATAGAAGACAAATTGGTGGATGTGTCAAAGTGATAGAAATGGATTAATTTTGGTTAATTAAGAATATGTTAATTGCCCCTCATAGAATGAAGGTCTTTTAGAGCTCAACCCACCTCTCAAAACATCTAGTGGGTGTAAACTAAATAGAAGACAAATTGGTGGATGTGGCGAAGTGATTGGAATGGATTAATTTTGGTTAATTGTTCTTAATTGCTGGTAGTAAAAGAGTGATATATTGCACTGCTCTGCTCTGCTACATGAGCCTTGATCTTATAATATTTGCCGATGTTATGTTTAGCAATCTCCAAGACGCAATAAATTAATGTATTTAATGTAGATGGTGGCAAGAACATGAGGTGTACACGTGCAATACAATAATTAAGGTATTGAGTCTAGACGGTGGCAAGAACATGAGGTGTACATGTGCAATATAATAAACTACGCCGCACACATGCAATGTCCTAAACCTGCACTGCAAAGGAACATCGATCATGTCAAGGATCCCATTAATTATGATGACCCTAAACTTTCCCAGATATATATCATATGTTATATAGTATATGTTGCATTTAGTATATGCAAAATATACATTAGTGTAGTTGGTCTTAGTTAATAGGACTGCATCTTTGAATTCACCAGAAAACACACATTGTCCTTTGAGCTTAAAACACACATTGTCCTTTGGGCTTATGAAGGTTTTTTATGAAAATACATATGTTATATATTATATGTTGCATCTAGTATATGCAAAATATACATTAGTGTAGTTGGTCTTAGTTAATAGGACTGCATCTTTGGATTCACCATAAAACACGCATTTTCCTTTGAGCTTATGAAGGTTTTTTATGAAAATACTCAACACGTCCAATATATTGGCTCCGTCGTCAGAGTATGTGGTGTTGCAAGCAGATTTCATGCATTCTGCCCAACTTGATCCCTAGCAACAATTTAACCAAATAAAAACCTAAAAACCTTTTTAAAACAACTTCATTCATTCATAGGTTTATATTATGGAATAAAACATAACATTCTATATAACATTGAGTCGCATTCACAAGGTTATATCATGGGATAAAACATCACATTCTATAGACCATTGAGTCTCAAGCTATAATGTAGAAATCTACCTTTCCTCTACTTTTAGATTTAGATGAATTCAAAATATTCCTCTTGTAATAAACAGAGATGAAAGAAATAAAAATACAAGAATTTCAAAAACTATATTTTAGATTTCATTGACAAAAAAAGTTATTTTGAAACTCTCAATTGAGTGATAGATGACATATAAATGCAATTGGCAAAAAATTGATAAATATGCAGAAGAGGGAAAATACCAATTTTATCTTAACCAAGGTGAAATATATCATAGGTTGTAGATGCAAACTTAGAGGTCAAAATCACATGCTCAAACCATGATGCAAAATGCTACTTGTAACAAAATGCTGGATTTACATGAATTGTGTCAATTGCAGCCATAGAAATCATATTGGTGATAATTGTGTGCCACTCCCTTGAAAGGTAAGGATAACAAAGACACCAGATATATGCCGTTAGATTGCATAGCTGCATACTCAGAATGTGTGAATATACTTTCCTCAAATATACATGAGAGTTACAGCAATCACTGGATTAAAATCTCGCAAGTGATCTAAGCCAAAATACAACCATAAATAGTAATGAATGTACAAAGGGTGTTCTGCCTGTTTTGCTGGACATTTTTTGTAGTTGGATGTTATTTGATAAGCCCGTGCAAATTAAGAAACTCAAACTTTTTTGTAGTTGGATGTTATTTGATAAGCCCGTGCAAATTAAGAAACTCAAACACTTACATTGATAGCATCTACCCTGGGTAGTGATTAGAGGATTGTTATCCCACCCCAACCAAGTTTGATTTCTACTTTTGACAACTTTGAATCATAATGTTTACCAAAACAATCTGTATGTCCAAATATTTAACTGCCATGCTGTGGCCTAGTGGTTAGAACTGCATGCCGCCATGCAAACAGCCCAAGTTCAAGCCCTGACATGTATTTGACCTCCCAGAGTTGGTTTCCCTCCATCATCAAAGGGTCTTAACAAGTAACAAGTCAAATTGGTTTAAGTAGACATTAATACTTTTATCCATCATAATCCAAATCCTCTAGTCCATAAAACTGGCTGTTTTGCATCACCACTTCTTACGACTTGTTATAAGCATGCAACATCTGAACAGCACTAAAATCAATCGATTTTTTACAATGGAACTTTTATATGAATGCGTGATTATAATTTAGTTTGAGTAATGTCCAACGCTGCACTGAGGTTATGTTAAATCCATGCAATCATGTCACCACTTAATATCCATTTTTACCATATTAAAGCCCACGCATACCTAGTAAGATTTCATATTTCGGAACTTGATAAGACTCGTTTATTCTCTTTATAAACATTTTTGAGTCCTTTTACTTGAATAATTGAAATTTCAAGTCTTTCAAAAGAATCAAAATTGTTTCAAGCATGAAGAATCTTCATCGCATATCAAAAGATTAGCCATGAAGGTTTAAACGCTTCACATTACAAGATTGATTGTGTGGCTAACCATTTGATTCTGGTTAAATATGAAAGAGTTTTCTAGATATTATTCACATTAACTAAAAATATTTTTCCAGATGTTATCCACAGTAATGATTAAAGAGTTTTCTAAATGTTATTTGCGTTACTGATTAAAAATTTGTCTAGATGGCTTTTTGCGTTAACTGATTAAGGGTGTCAAATAAAATATGCCAAGCCAAACCCTGCAGTACAATGCTATGCAACATGGGGCATTGATTTATATCAACAAACTCTATGACCTTAGCGTCTGGAGAATAGTAAACACAACCAAGAGTGAAATACTCGAATAATAGATTAAGCAACCCTTTGTGATTATCAATTATAGATTGCCCATGACGCAAGGAATAAATAGGAGTGTATATTACATCAAAACAGACTAAAACTAAGAGGCAAATTTTAAAGCACCTTCAACGATACAGGAAATCTAGAAGAAACATTGTAAAGAACAAAATAATTTATGATTTCAAGCAACCTCTTTTTGGGATAAGAGAAGCATACAGCCTGTTCAAAGGATACACAGGCTGGCTTCACGAACATACTCAAGCCTTGCTTGGTTTTAGAAAGCATTCATGATTTCATTCTTAGCACACTTTCAACGATATGCTGAACTCATAGAATTGTACACCAGTCAAAACCTTACCAGATAGGTGTTTAGACTGCACAACTACCCAACCGTAATGCAACTTCTCTTAGACATTGTCTGAGCTTCACTTAATATGCTGGAGCTCAACAATAGCATTCATAACAAAGATGACATATTCAAGCAGCAAACACCTAATGCAAAGGTTCCCAAATATGCTTCATGCTTTTAGAAAAACTTTCAAAAAAACCCTTGCACCTCAAACAGTTAATCTTTCTTACAGTGATGCAATTCGTTACATCAAATCTATGTATTAACAAGGTACCCAACTAGAATACCTAGAAAACCAACAATCAAACAAAACAGGATGGAAAAGCGAGATTGGGTGTTTTGAGCTCCTTGGCGCATTGATTCCTGCAATAAAAGAATCAATAAATGTAAGTGAAACTAAAAACAATTTTTAGAAGATGTTTCTCTCAATAAATGCTATAGAAGACAATGGAATGACAATAGGAATCAAGCATAGCTGCATCTCAGTTGAAATGGTTCCAAAAAATCTTATATGGGTATGAAAGAATTGAGGAGCTTGTCCTCTAAAGGAGAGGACCAACAACACAACCTGTCCATGATACCCATGAATAAATGGGTCCTAAAAAACTGTTTTAAAACTTACATTATATGGCCCTGATGGTATGCTTATCTAACTTGATCAACCTATCTCCATGTGTATAACAACAAAAAAGGAAGGATAAAAATATTTTTTCCTGGTCAGAACCATGTTTTGAGAGAAAAACCACGAAACCTTGGACCATATCGACAAATTTTTCTATAGAAATCATTAACAACTTGCTAGACCAAACTATCAAACAGATCCACAAAAACATTTAAGACCAACACAAAAGGGTATACTAGAGAAGTAGCTCAACTGGATAAAAGGTGTATGCAAATCTATAAACGTTGATAGCCCAAGAGGTTAGCTCAACCAGTTGTGGGCAATGTTGCTGGGCATTTAGCTATAGTTCCATGCCAACTGGTGCACGGTTCTAATCCCCCTGGGTGAGGCACACTAGCCTATGCTGACAGGTTTACTAGGGATGCCATCCACAAATGAGGGGAAGCATCCTTTGGATATTTTGAATAACTTTTGTTCTTCAATGGTTCAGAAGCATACAACCATATGTATGGGGGTAACAGGCAAAGTCATCTCTCTTCTCAAGATGTATCAAAATATTGCAAGATAAAGAACCAGGGAGATTGATTTCATTAAAAATATGTTCAGCCTGTTAGAATATAAAGGATTGTGTGCTCGTTTTACCACGACAATACCCTCATCTCCCAACCACAGGCCGTAGCCTCCCTCCGAGCACCTTGACCTTGACCGAGAAGAGAATTTTGGCTGCAATCTATAGCCAAGAGAGGCTAAATGCACCAAGCAAAAGAATAGAAACAAGACCGAACAGATGATCCCACCCAAAACTAGCGCACCACTTTCCCCAGAGACCTGCGCACAAAACTGCCAACTGCAGTGTGCACAACTGGCTCTGCAATGCTGAGAGTGTGTGTGATAATGAAACTGGCGCCCTGTATTTATAGTGGACTGGCCAGTCTAACTGGGGCCGACCTGACCAGTCCAACTGGGCCGACTTCTTCTTTTGGGCATCAATAAATTCAATATAAATATATTTGTTCAGCCGACAACCTGTCTAGGGTTTCCATCAATTCTCTGCTTCCTTCCGGAGGATTCTAATCTCATCATAGGTCATCATAGAGGTTCATACCTCCCGAAGCTACCATAATATTAACACTCCCTCCTAGCTAGGGAGGTATGGTCTTGAGCACAACAGACCATTCAACTGGTAGCACCACG
>ML788430.1:237593-247781 GCA_009831015.1 Picea engelmannii
CAGGTTAATGGGGAGGTGTCTTTTCTTGAGTGACTTACCTCTCACCATCACCAGAAACAACCCATTTTGACAGCCAATGTGTGATGCCATTGCAGTTGTTGGCCCGAGGTTTAAATCCCCTTCATATGAGGAGTTGCGGGGGCCTATTCTTCAAGCAGAGAAGAAGGACATCAATGCCAGGTTGGCGAAGTTCAAGGAATCATGGGAAAGCTCTGGGTGCACAATGATGTTTGATGGATGGATAGATGGGAAGGGTAGGACCCTTCTCAATTTCTTGGTACATTGTCCTAAAGGTTCCATGTTCATCAAATCAGTTGATGCATCTGCACATGTGAAAGATGCAGCATTATTATGTGAGTTGTTGCATGGGTTCATCGAGGAGATTGGTGCACACCATGTGGTGCAAATCGTGACAGATAATGCAGCTAATTATGTGGTTGTTGGTAAGATGCTTATGGAGAGGCATAGCACAGTGTTTTGGACTCCATGCGCTGCACACTATATTGATTTGATGTTTGAGGATGTGGGGAAAATTCCCTTCAACAAGGAGGTGATTGGTCAGGCGAAGAGCATCCCTAAGTTCATATATAACCATGGTTTTGTTCTCAAACTCATGAGGACACACACAAAAGATAGGGAGTTACAACGTCCAAAAGTCACACGTTTTGCGACACACTTCCACACCCTCTAGTCTTTGCTTCAATGTCAGTATGAGTTGAAGCAAATGTTTGTTTCTGGTGAGTGGCGTGATTGCAAATATAGCAGGCGAGTGGATGGTAGAGCCATTGCTAGATTGGTGTACAGTGACTCCTTCTGGGAAGGAGTAGAAGAAGTTTGTTTGGTTGCTAAACCTTTGGTAGAGGTTCTGAGATTGGTTGATGGTGATAAGCCAGTAATGGGCTATTTATATGAGGCCATGGTTAAGGCCAAAGAATCTATCTAGGCTTATTATGAGGGAAAGGGTACCCCTGGGTACAACAGACAGATGATGGGATTTGATTAATAGTCGATGGACCAAAATGCTCCATCGACCCATTCATGCAGCAGCGCTTTTCCTCACCCTGCATTTTCCTACAAATGCAACTTTGACTTTTATGACGAGGTGATGGATGGCCTCTTTGCTTGTCTTTGGAGAATTGTTCTTGATGCTAGCATTCGCGATCAAATAAATCGCAAGATAGAGATGTATAGAGAATGTGCTAGATTATTTGGCTTTGAAGATGCAGTCATGCTAAGGAGTCGTTTGATGCCACGTAAGTCATTAGATTTTTAAAATTCAATTATGTATTTTAAATTTCAAAATTTAAATTTTTATTTGAAAGTTAATTATGTTCATTGTTTAAAACTTTAATGTTTTCTTTCTTTCTTATTTGTCACAGATGTTTGGTGGAGGAACTATGGCACAAAAGTACCAAATTTATGAAAAGTTGCCATTAGAATACTCAGTCAAACCTGTAGCTCTTCGGGTTGTGAGCGCAATTGGAGTATTTTTGACAAAATACACTCCAAAAGACGCAACAGGTTAGAAGTTAGAACTTTAACAAAGCAATTAGTCAATTACATTTATTGTAATTTAAATTTCTAACCCTCAACACTCATCAAGTTTTTTATGACCCTCTTACATGTTGGCATTCCCACGTCTCAATGACTTGGTGTACGTCCACTACAATCTCCGACTTTGGATGAGGCAGATAGAGAAAGAGCCAGAAGTGGATGCCATTTCTTTGGACAATATTGATATATTGTCTAAGTGGAGGGTGGAAATTGAGGTGCCTCTCTTGGATGAGGCACCTGCATGGTTAGAGGAAGGGGACCAGGAGCAGCAGCAGGAGGAGGAGGAGGAGATTCATCCATACACCATGGAGGATGATGAGCTAGTTTAAAGTGGAACACCACTTTCTACACATATTGGAGTAGCTAGTCCTCCATCCAACATTGATGCCCAACAAGGACCTTCAGCCTCTAGTTCAAGGCCTTGCAAACAACCCCTGATTGTTTCCCGTAAAAGGGGGAGAGGGCATTGATAATTTGATATCATATAGCTAGTTGCTAGTTTTGGGACATATACATTTATATATGTGATCATTGATGTCATTTTGTATTGGTTTCAGACTTTCAATAATGACTTTGATATCTCGGTTTTTATTTGGCATCCACTATATCATATATATCAGTTCTTTCTCCATATTTATGTGCCTATGTGTTTATATGATGTTGTTGTTGTTGCTTTATATATTGAAAAATGTTTAAAATTTGAAAAAAAATGAATAAATTATGTATTTTTTAATGTTGGCTGAGGTTTTCTGATTTTTTCCGATTTCGCCGATTTTTTCCGAGGCGATGTTTTCAGGACCCTTGCCAATTTTTTGTCGATGCCAAGTTTTTCTTCTATGGATTCTACATCTATAGGACAGCATCCTACACTCCATACCTCTTACAAGTTGAGGATACATTTCTTGAGAAAAGGGTGCACAACAAAAGAAAGAAAACAATCACACGATGCTTAACTAGGCAAAAAGGATACTTGCCTTTGCAAGTGATTTCACCAATGTCGATTGAGCAACAAAAAATTAAGAGGCAATTCTCCTTAGTAGAGAAGAAATGATGGTCATTTTCAAAACATATTAATATTTCCTAATAACCAATATGATGCTTCAATGTTTGTAAATAACCCAGATTGTTCGTGATAATAATTACGTGGGAGCATCTCTCTTTCTTTTCTTGGCATAAAGGGTTACCCATGCATAGCTCACATTAATGGGTGCCATTGTGCATGCTCACATTACTGGTTGCTGGTATGCATGCCTACACTGATGTCCCTTTCATTCATGGGATCCTTTGTAACTCCCCTATATTTAGGTTTTAGGTGTCAATCATCGAGGATTGTAACTCCTCATTTCTTGGATTCCTCTAGTATGTAAATTGGCTATTAAAAAAGCTCTCTGGATAGAAGCAAGGATTTTGTTAGGTGAGCTATTGCAAAGTAGTCTGGAAGGGACTGTTTGAGCCAAGAGGAGCATCCATACCGCCTTGGATTTGAACATTCAGGTGTTGTTAGTCATAGTTATCATTGGTTTTTATTCTGCTGTAACTTGTAAGTGCTAATGAATGTGCTATCAAATCTACTACTAGAAAAATGCTGGAATTTCTGTTGTTAGTACCTGGCAAAATTGCTGGAATTTATGTTGTTAGTGATCTGCTATTGCTAGTTTTTTACAATTATTACTGTGTTTTTGTTTTGGTTGTTCACTGCTGTTAATACCTATCTGTTTTCAGGTTTTCAAAACAAGAGAAACAAATAATTAATTAAAAAATGTATATATCACAATCCAAGTTTATGCTTATAACATACGAGCTCATCACAAGTTGTTCCATAGGTGCTTTTCACATGTTTTATAGTTACATCTAAGGCCCAAGTCTCATTAGCTCAAAAAGAAAATCATTAATCTATCTCCATGTGTGTTCCCGATAATCTGTCCCTCAGAATGTAAAACTAGTGTCACAACAAACAAAAGAATTCTATAAAAATTGCCTTAAACCGCTCATTTCTCCACTTGTTTGTGAAAAAAGTGTTTGCAGCAGTAAGAGAAAGTATTTATAGCAATTGCTTTGATATGTACAAGTGAGGGCAGAACAGAAAATCTGTCAAAGTAAAGGGTTTTTATGAGCAACAGAAGATTTTTTCTCTCTTTCTTTCAATCTTCCTCCACCAGTCTTCCTTTTTGTTCCTCATCAATACCTTCTTGTTCCCATGCTAATGTCATGGAAGCAACCTCGAGACACCAGGAAATCTGAAGAAGATAAGAAATGGCTCAGAGAGGACTATTCTCTTTGGAGACATGTTACTAAGTTGCAAAGCTTGCCTTGTGGAGGGCCAAAATAATGGAGACATGTTACTAAGTTGCAAAGCTTGCCTTGTGGAGGGCCAAATTAATGGAGACATGTTACTGAGTTGAAAAGTTTTCCTTGTGGAGGGCCAAAAGAATTAAAGTGTGGCCTGTGGGAAAGCCTATCAAGGCTCTGAGAATCCAGTTAAAGCTCATATTTTGCATGAGCCTCTACATAAAGCTCATACTTTACATAATCCTGTACATCAGATTGAGGATCGCAAAAGTTCTACAAACCCAAAACAGTTTAATAAATATAATAGGTGTTAGCTTTCAGGCTTACTCCAGCATTATTTACACCATATTTGGGAGTGCTTCATGAGATTTAGTGTATATGGGGTATGATTAGCCCTTAGATGATCCATGATGGATTTGCACATCGAAGGTGGCTTGCTTAGTAGTTGCTTGACCTCAATTGGATGCTTGCATGACATTCTTCCTTGGAGCATTTAAGATCTTCAGACAGTTTGGGACATTCTTCATGCTCGCCAGATGTAGATTGGTTGCTTTCTTGAGAGAATGCCTTACATTGGAGGAGTGTTTCACATTCAAGAGAAGGGCTTGAGCCCTAGACAACATGGAGTGGCTTGGATGCTTGCATGGAGTCTTGGAGTTGACTTGGGGACACCTAGGTTGCGAAAGTGTTCATGCAAGCGGAGTGGACCCGATGGAGCACATGGCTTAGGAGGAGCATTGGAGTCCTTGGAGACTTGTAAGAGGAGCATTGCAATCAAAGGAGGTTTGTAAAGGATTGTTGTACACATCTCGCGATGTGCCCTTGAATTGGAACCTTGCTTGTGTACAACATCACCTTGGAGCTTAACATGTGTACCCTTGGAGTCTAGCACTTCACATGTGTGAGCCTACTTGCAATTTTGTACGTTGCTTGTAAGGGTTTAGGCCCACATATGTGTTGTTGGACTCCCTTCCCTTCCCTCTCATATATATAGAGGAAGGAGAGAGTCATTCTCATCATTATCATCACTCTTTTCTTTGCAATTGTCTTCTTGGAGTAGGGTGCTAGGGTTCATGAGGAAACCCTATGAGAAGCTATGAAGTTTACAAAGAACATCTTTGTTGGGAGCTTGCTTTTGTTAGATGTTTGCGTTTGTTCTTGTGAGCTAAGCATTTAAGATGATGATCTCATCATCTTGTGTTAGAGATGTGAGGAGAGCAATGAACTACTCTCTCTCTCTCTCTTTGTACTTCATCTTTCTACTTTATCTCTCTCTTGTCTTGGAGGCAATAGGGTTTCTTGGAGCACTTAACGCATCTCAAAGACAATTTCATCCATTGGGAACATTGGACCTAGGGTTTTATGATTAAACCCTAAATTGTACTTGTTGAGGAGTGAAGAAGAGGAGACTTGCTAGCGTTAATGCTAGCTTGCGGATTAATTTTGGTGGAGCTAAAGTTTTCTCGATTTTCTCTAGCTAGGGTTTTGGAGAGCTTGGAGAGTTGTACCACCGTGTGATAAGCTAAGAGTACGTACTTGAACTTCATCTCTTGAATATCTTTAAAAAAAATTCAATTAACCATGGTAGATTTGATTTTCAGCTATCCATTTCTTCATGGTTTGGTAATTTCCAGCAGTTGTATGTCTTGCTAATTTGACATAAGTTAAGACTAAAATTGTTGTATTTTAAAATTAATATTGAAGAAGAAAGGGAAAATTTACTGTTGTAATTCTTGCTATCATAAAGTGATCTTCAACTCTGGTTTATGCATGATAAGATTGCCCTAGAGGGATGAAGCTTGTTGGCACACATTTGGTATCTTTTCTCTTGGATTGCCTTGATTGTGGTTGAAAAGGAGTGATATAGTGTCCTCTATTTGTTGTTGTAAGAGTATATTTCAGGTCAACCCTAAAGTTATAAATTCACAAAGTTACGCTCCGAGAAACTTCTAAGAAAGAGGTGAAATTTCTGCAGTTGCATTATAGCTTGAATTCTCAAAAATTTCTACACAATATCAAAGCTATTTTGACTGAGATCACTCTAGATGAAAAAGGGAGTTGGTATTTCAGTTGTGGTGTACCTAGGAGAGGTGCTTGACCTTGTTGAGGTTTTTGGATGGGAAACCCTAAGTCACTTGGGAGAAGCGCTCGCAAGGGTTTTTGTCTTCTTCATATTGTTGATGTTTTCCAAAATGGATATGGTTGTGGTCTCTTACTTGTCTTCTAACACAATGTCTAGTGTTAAATGGTATGTGGATAGTGGAGCTTCGAGACATGTGACATATGACAAGTCATTAACATATCTCAAGAACAAGAGGGAGGCATGAGTGTGGAACTTGGTGATGATGCTATTTATTGTTGATATTTCTATGGCATCGAGCAGGTATTCTCACATTGGCATTGGTGTCAGGGATGTGAGAATTTTTGTTGGCATCCACATTGCATTTTCTATTTTGTGAAAACCCTTTTTGTATGGAGTTGGGGCTTGGAATTGTTATTGTTGGGGCTTCACACCACATGGAGGAATAAACAATCCTAATTTAATGTTGAGTTTAGAAAAGGTTCTTAAACTCACTCATTAGACTCCTATAAAAGGAGAGGCAATGTGAGGAGACATTGTGACATTATGGAGTTGGCATAAGTGACTGAGCACTTGTGCCAAGGAGTTTGGGAGGCAAAATTTCAGCAAAGAAATTCTTCACTTTGGCAAATCTATCCTACGGCTTTTGTTCTTCTTTTCTGAATTTTTCAGCCAAGAGAGAGAAGCTACACATGTGAGCTCACACGTGTGAGAGCAGCAGTAGAAGCAGGTGGTACACTCTGTACAGGTGACGTCAACAGGTCATACAGTCCACACATGTGACGTCAGTGTTCATACAGGTGACATCAACGTCAGTACAGTCCATACAAGTGACGTCAACAACTGTACAGATGATGTCAGCATGTCGTACAAATGATGTCAGCAAGCCATAAAGCAGATTTGTAAGTTGGAAGGGGTTTTCCGAAATTTGTTGGAAGTTGTAATTTTGCTGGAGGACTGTTTTTATCCTCGAAATTACTCAATCTGAAAATTTTACAAAACAAAAATTTTGTGTCTCATGTGCATGGAGATGTTTTCTCTCTGATCTTTGTGCTTCCGCTATATAATTTTCTGTCATAATTTCAGTGTAAAATTATTCACTGATAACAACCCTAGTTTACTATTTGAGGTCACTTGGAAGTGATTTTCAGATCTGAAATTGTATGCATTGGATTGCCCTAAAAAATTGACATGGTATCAAAGCATAGGCTCTAGAGAGAGAGGAGAGAGAGGGAGTCATCTCTTGAGACACAGTTGCTAGAGATTTTTGTTGCTACAGATTTGTGTGGCTACAGATTTTTGTTGTTGTAGGATTTTTTTTGTTCTGGGCAGGTCACAATGGTGAGCACTCTTAGAGGGGAGGACAGGTTGGATGGGGCCACTAATTTTCAGGCCTAGAAGGCTAGGATCCTTTTTCTCTTGGAAGAGAATGATCTCAAAGAGTATGTTGAGATGGTGATTCCAGATCCAAAGGATGCACAAAAATTGGCAGCTCATAAAAAGAGGGAAGTGAAAGCCAAGCGGGTGTTATTGGATTCTGTGAAAGATCACTTGATTCCTCATATTTCCGAGAAGAAGACAACAAAGGATATGTATGATGCTTTGTTGGGCTTGTACCAAAGTAGGAATGCAAGTCGAAAGTTGATTTTGAGGCACCAACTCCAATCTGTTGAGATGTCCAAATCAAAACAGTTGTTAGCTACCTCATTAGGATCACTCAGATTCATAATCAGCTTGTAGCCATTGGTGAGGCAATTGAGGACACAAAGTTGGTGAATGTGGCATTGAATGGTTTTCTCGAGTCTTGGGAACCATTTGTGCAGGGGATTTGTGCACGAGAGAAGTTGCCACCATTTGACAGACTGTGGATCGATTGCACCCAGGAAGAGGCTTGGATAGAGTTCGAGAATGGCAAGCAGAGAGGTATTGATGATGAGAACCTAGCCCTAGTTGCTCATGCTAGGAAGGGCAAAAGAAACAATTCTCCAAGGAGAGAGGCATCTCCAAAACAGAGGAAGAAAAAGGACCTTAGCAAGGTCAAGTGTTTTGCTTGTCACACGCATGGCCACGATACTTCACAGTGTCCACAGCAGAAGAAAGGGAAAGGGAATCAACATGCATCAACAGCAGAAGTAGATGAGGTTGCAGACAGGCTTGAAAGGGAGTTCTTATTAGTCTCCACCCTTTCTAGTACAGTTTTCGATAGTGGGACTTGGTTGGTCGATAGTGGAGCCATATGTCATATGACAAGAGCACAAGAGTTGTTCGAGAGCTTCACAAAGTCCGACACAGATTTGTATGTGGAACTTGGTATGGGTACCAAGCATGCAGTGTAGGGATCTAGAACAGTGTCATTCCAGATGGAGTCAGGAGACGTGTTGAGAGTTCTTCAATGCATCGTACATCTCATAAGTTGTTTTCAAGGTAGCAATACATGGTAATAGATGATCTCTCACTGATTCCTTGCTTTGACATCATCTACCTTCCAATCATCCTTCTCTTCATCGGCAGTTGTTTCTGGTAGAGTCTTTTCTATCAAACTCAATAGGTCATCCTCTTCTAGGGTGATTTGTAGTCTTGATTTCCAGGAGCTGAAGTTGCTTGATCCATCAAGCCTATCTTCCACCAAAGTTTTGTTCCTCATGGTTTGCAGATTCTTCACAAACCCTAATGGCTAGGCTAGGCTAGCAACCTTAGGTTTAGTTGGACTTATGACAGCCAACAATAAGCCTTGGAAAGTCAGAAAAACCATGGTGGGCTGCAAAAAATCCTTTAATGAGTTGCAGAAACCCTAGAAACCTTAGGGGCCAAAAATCAAAACTTCTCTGATTTGCAATCTGAGAGTTGCAGGAGGTGCGTTGAAGGAGGCCGTACACACCTATGCAAAATTTAGCCCCAACGTTCAAGTGGAAGGTGTTAAAATTAGCTTGAGAAGGGGGGCCGTTTTTGCAATTGCAACAAGAGGGTGACGGCTCGCTCTTTAAAGGCTTGTGCAATGGCTCTTCAGGAACTCTGCTCTGATACCATGTTGAATTTTAATGCTTAGCTCATGCACATGTGGTTTATTTCAATTTAGCATGTACTTGAACCATAAATAATGCAGCAATACCATACACAGGTGCTACAATAACCAAGATCACAAGAAGAATAACCATGCACAAGAACACAAGAGTTTATCCTAGGAAAACCCTTCTCAATCAAGGGAAAAACCCAGCAATCCTTTGCTATAGAGTCAAGAGAAGATCCCCCACACCATGAACCCACACAAGAGGGTGCTCCTTGACCTAGAAACTTGCGCCTAAGATAAGTGCACACTTCAGTCGTACAACTTGTCTTGAGAGAATGTTACAAGTGTGTGAGTGAGTTAGATCCATAATGGGGATATACTCCTATTTATAGAAGACCTAGCACATCAAAAGGATGTGTCTATTGGCACAATAGAGTCGACTTGTTCAACTGAATAATATAATTAATCTTTACACAATATTAATTATCTTTTACATGGTGGGGCCGACTCCCTTTACAACATAAATTAGGGTTACAACAAATCTTACTCTCAGACAATATAGCAAGGGATCCACACATCCTCTAATGCTCAGCCACTAGGGACACGTCCACCTGTGCTCAACCACAGGGACGTCACTCTCAATAGATCAACTCAACTAAGTCCATAGGAGTACCATCTGGAGAGCCATCTCAAATCGACTCAACTAAGTCCATAGGAGTCTGACAAGAGAACATCTCAAGTCGTCTCAACTCAGTCATGGTACGAGACGAACAGTGTACGGATCAACCAGTACGGATCAACCACTGTGAGAGTCATGTAGGCTGTTGGTGTGGAAATCGAGGCATGACTGTTGGGTCGAGAGGATCCACAGGCTGCGAGTTGCAACTCGGGCTGGGAGAGCTCCGGGAGGATACACGTCGATTGCTGGAGAGAGTTGTTGGAAGGGTCGAGCCACCAACTGTTGACTGAGAATGGCACGTGAGGAGTGGCATATCGTTGCAGGCTAAGGTGCTACAATGAATTGCAGCCGCAGGTTGTGGAGCAGAGATCCGCTGGAGTGGTCGAGCAAGCAGAGAATGTGGCAGCTGAAGGTGACGACGTTGATGGCGGTTGAGCGAAGAGAAACCAATAACAAGCCGCCGACTTCACAAGTGATCAACGCGAGGAGAGATTAATTGGCCACCGACTGTCAAAGGAGAATCACAGGCTGCTAAAGAGTCGTTGGCTGCTTGATGTAGAAAATTCCAGGTCCTATCAG
>ML788430.1:281140-300951 GCA_009831015.1 Picea engelmannii
GACCTACTTTGCCTTTTAATATAAGCTCTCTGACGCAAATGTAGTATGTGGCTCATTTTAGCACTTTTCCTTGATCGATGAACTTAGAAAAATTCATCTCCGAGAATATTTTGAAATAAAAGGACATATATTATGTGAAGTCCAATGGAACTATCATATCAACCACAAAAAAATAAAATTCAAATTCATCTTAAAATTCAAATTCATCGTTGTTATACTTACGGTGAAGTTGATAGTATGATAATTTTTCTTAAACATCCCAAAATTGATTTTCTTGTGGCTTTTCGATGCTTCTCTTATGCAAACACATCTTGGAAACTATAAGCATGCCTCGCTTTATCTATTCCTTGATTGAAGTGCATGTTCACCTGTTTAATGCACTTTATAGTTACTGTTAAGACCATCAATGAGACTTTCTTACACCAATTCCCGCTTCCAAAAATTGCCATCCCTTTTCTTTTTGCCCTCTGCTTTCCCTTTCCGGTTACTTAGTCATTTTTCAGAAAATGTCTAGGTGCAGGGGTTGGCGGATTCACGTCTTTAGATTTCCACTGATACTTTTATATCACGAGTCCAACCGACCGCTTCCCCGTTTCATATTCAACAAACATTTTGGATTGCGGGTTCCCAGGTAGGCAGGCTCAACATTGCGTTTCCATTGTTTCGTCGCTTGCAAACAACACCCAGACTTCCCCGATCTACAAATTGACAACCAAATTACCCTTTCTTTTTCTCGTTTACTTTCCCTTTCTAGTTACTCAACCGTTTTTTCGAATGTCTCATGCTTTTATATACAACACCCAAAGTTCCGCAATATACAAATTGACCGTCAAAATCCGTCATTGTCCCCCGTTCCATGTTACACATTTTGCAATCAAAGGTTGGGATACATACAATTTGACCATTGGGCCCTCACGTCTCCTGAGTAGAACTTGTGGCCCCGTTTTCAAGCCCGTCAATATTCCATGTTTTGAGTATGTCTCGTACTTTTTATATCACGAGTCCGACCAACCGCTTACCCATTGGATACTTGGCCACTATTTCCATCGTTGGTTCCTGGCTAGGCTTTCTCAACATTGCGCTTCCATTGTTCTGCTACCTACAAACAACACCCAAAATTCCGCGATATACAAATTGATCGTTGAAATCCATCATTGTGCCATGTTTCGTGTTACACATTTTGCAGTCAAAAGTTCGGAGACATACATTTTGACCATCAACCCCTCACGTCTCCTCAGTATAACTTGTGACCCTATTTTGAAGCCCGACTGACCGCTTTCCATACCTAGCCATTTCTTGGAATCTCTTTCGCGGGTTGACGGGTCGACAAAATGTGCAATGCTTAATCGCTCTTCACTATCCCCGCCACCTTCACAATTCTTTCTAGATATGCAATTATTAAGCTTTAATGCTAACAACTCATCGTGCAGGAATCGTTAAGATTGTCATTATTGTCCGAAAGGCTGGAGCAGAATTGTCATTAATATGAATTAAACCAAGATTTGCGGAGGGTTGTGTTATCCTTTCTAAGTGTTCATTTCAAGCATCATGCAATCTCTTTCACGTGTCGTCCGGTTGGCGCCTTCACGAAATCTCTTATCCTTAATCGCTCTTTGTCATCACCGCCACCTTCGCACTTTTTTCTAAATATGAAATTAGTAAGCTTTAATGGTAACAACTCATTACGCACGAATCGTGGGGATTGTCATAATCAACGAAAGGCTCGAGGAGATCTTCCATTGATATGCATTAAACCAAGATTTGTGGAGGGTTATATTATCCCTTTCAAATGTTCATTTCAAATATCATCTGGAGCAAACATAAATTCTCGTTAACTTATGGCAGTAGTTCAACAACAGTTCTGTCCAGATACAGTAAACACCTTCGGGCATGATGACCAGAAGTTCCAATACTCCAGGGCATATTCTTACTACTCATCTCACTCCACCCAAGAGAAAAAAAGGAGATGGTCCCTTGGTGCATTGAGAGATATATTTCAAGCCAAAGAATTCCAAGGCAACCCCGCCTGCTTTGATGGTTGGCATAGAAGTTGATGCGGTCAATTTCGAGCCGAAAGAAGATGATCTGATGAATGATGATACACCAATGGATGATGGCAATGTAGACGTTGTTCCCACTCCCCAATCGGTTGTTGGACTAATCAGTAAGTGCGGACACGAACAAATCTCCCTAATTCCACCCGGAACTAGAACAAAACAGAACATAATATAAGCCTTTCCCTAGGCCCTAATTATTGAGTTTACTAGCAAACAAGAGATAGACAAAATACCTTTTAAATGTCTCTTCCTCTTGCCATTTCCATCCTCACTCCATTCCAATGCGCATGCAATATTGAACCTGCAAAGGAACACAAGCCAACAAAGTGAAAGAAATAAAACATACTCAACAAGAACCTATGTATGTGATCAATGAATCATAAAATAAAACAAGAATGATTTTATGGGAAATAAACATATTGTTGTATCATATTAAATAGAAAGTGGAGAATACAACCAAAGCCTTGATGTCACAAGGTTTCCTTTCAATGGCCCTTTACTCTAACACACACACCTTTGCTCCAAAGCCTTTGAATGAAGAAGATCCACCATGTAGCTTGTAGAATTTAAACAAATCTCTCAAGAATAATCTGAAGTAGAATTTCTCCATACCAATCTTAGCCTATTAAACCTTAGCCTTTTCCATGAGAGATCCCTCCTTATATAGTGTAAAGGAGAGATGGATGAGGAGATTAGGATGATCCCACCAAATCAGAAAAGTGAGTAATATCCAAACCGTTCGGAGGCCACCTCATCTTCTAGAAGATCCCCTTCTAGAACTTTTGTGAAGTTTGAATTTTCCTTAGATTTTGGCATTGTCACACCCTAGGTATATTGCAGCCTGCGGATATGTCGTAGTCCATCTCTAGAGAAGGGGAAAAGATTAGGCATCGTCGCACCCTATGCATTTTACATGGTGCGATGACCTTCCTTAATATGGTTTTTGAGAAGGGAAAGCAAATCACTTTCCTCATGGAGAAAGACTTTTTTATCCTTTCAAGGAACGTGAACACATGTTGTCAGTGGATCACTATGGTGACCAAAATAATGTGTAACAAAATGCCCCCAAAAGTATGAAGCTGGAACTCATGACAGTTGAAATACTTTGTAGAATGTGTGTGGTTAACAAGGAGCGCATCGATCGGGAACCTACAAACAACCAAACATCAACATAATAATATACCATTGTCAGAGGTAGGCATTCCCATACTCAGATTGCAAATATCAAGTGAGTCATGGCCACTAAATATACACTGTGGATCCATGTCATTATGAATCGTCATAGCCACCAGGAATACATTGTGGATCTATGCTCTAAAGAATTCAAAATTTGGACATAGCCACAAGACATACACAGTGGATCTATGTGTCAGAACTAATTCATGAATACTCCATCGCAACCTGGATAAAAATGATGAGATCCAAGGTCTTTATTTCTATCGTCCTTAAGTACGAATCTAACCATGTGATTACAGGTGTCGAAGTCGAACATGGTAGAAACCACTTGATTATCGGTCAATAATGAAAACCATTAACAAGTGTGAGGGAAATCACCATTGATGTCAATGACTCCCATGGTAACCTAGTACAATCCAACGAATGTGAATAAATGAGCTGAAGTCGAACATTCGATGGAATCTCCCAATCAGGGTTTAATGATGTGAAACCATTGTTGGAAGCGAAGTAACTTGCCATTGAGGCATGCAGGCTGTAAGATACTAAATGATTTCTAAGTCTTGTTCCCGAATAATGTGTTGAAGTCGTCAAGAAAAGTCTCGTCACAGGAGGTCCTTGATGTATCCCCCATCAATGACACGAAATAAGTAACAGATTTGAAGTAGATCAGAGTATGAAGTGATTTGGAACTGACTTAGGGAAGGTTGACATGGTAGAAAATTTATGACTGCAAATGGCCTACTCGATGGAGGGATTGTTTCGATTGGACTTATCTTGAACATATGAACGACACGACAATGGTATTGACATCATTGACTCAAGGAGGACCCAACATATGAACTTGAAGATGGCCAAACGAAAGACAAATGGATTTCCCAACCTGGACACAATGATGAAGAGGGTGTCATGTTCAAGAGCGACTATTACTGTCACTAACACGAATACAAAGACACATTTCTTTCCCAATTTCCCCCCACCATTTATGGCGAGTACCTCTTTATTTTTACGCAAGCATGAGGAGGACAACATATGTTTGTTGATGTAAGCTCATCCTTTGGATGAATCCCTCGGAGTATGTTTAACGAACCCTAAGAAGGAGTGGTTCGGTCCCATATGGGTCTTTCGATGCTTTTTTGATGAGTCCAAGGAAAGAAAACTCAATGGTTTTTCAATTTTAGAGAGTCTAAAAAACAATTAAAGAGAACTCCAACAGGTCCTTTTTCATAAATTAATCTAATGAGACCGAAAAAGTGATAACCTACCACTCATCAGATGTTTTCTTCAAATACTTTTACGAGCGTGAAAAGAACAAGGTTGCTCGATAATCTTTTCACGTTTAGAGAGTCTGAAAAGAGCTTTAAAGAAGACTCCAGGGGGGTTCCTTTTTTGTATAACCTTTACGAGTCCGAAAAAGTGATAAAAGTATACTCGGTTACATTCTCATTGATTCGCGAGCACGAGAAAGAACAAAGACTAAGCTCGAGGTTTTTCCTAAAAAACCCTAAAAATAATATGTACATGCAACAAATACATAAAAACAAACCAAAAAAGTGGACCCTTGTTCCAATGTCTCATCTCTAAACTTTCTCAATCTGCGAAAATGAACCACTTGTAAAGTTGTTAGGACTTTAGGGTTTGGGTAAAGCATAAAAATAATATAATATACAAATGAAAAGTAATAAAAGTAAAAAAAATAAAAAAAAGATAACAAAGCACATTTTACCATTTCATTTGTAACTTTTCCCAAACATTGCTCTAAAGCCCTTTTTTCACCTCGATCTTAAACTGTTGATTGTGGAGTGTACAAGGGATCATTTCACGAATCGTCTCTGCTAAAGAGGTAATCTCCTTCTCCTTCATCTTTGCATGGGTTTAAATTTGATTTTCAGTGGTTAAAATTATGTTTTGGGTTGAGTTTTTTGGGGGTTACCCATGCATTGAGGTTGTCGTTGGTGGCCCTTATCGAGAACTGCGATGATCTAGGATCGTCGCAGGTGACCCTAAAGCTGGAGGGGGACGACGTCGCTCTATGCAAATGCGCCGGCCTGCGACGACCGCAACCCAAAATTTCAAAAGATGAACCCAACAAGTAAAAAACCTCTAGGAAAGAAAATTATGTATCTAATGTCATCGTATGGTCCCTTGGAAGGTTTTCAACGGTTAAGATGTTGGAGTGGCGCGAATGAGAGCACGAAGAGGAAGATTAATTCGCTGTGAATGACCCGGGAACAGTGATGGCCCTTCAACAGTGTGGGTTACTAAAATTATTCAAGATTCAGGGCATGAGGGCCCAACCGAGACTACTTGAGTACTTGGTTCATATGTGGAACGTGGATGAGCAGACATTTCATGTGGGTGCCCACACACTCACCATAGATATCGAGGATATCTATTTCCTAATAGGACTATCTCGTCGGGGTTCACGGGTTACACTTACAGGTAGCATGGGTGGTGGTGAGCCTATGAACTACTACATTAGTAAACATTGTGTGCCGGGAACCGAGAAACATAGCGGCAAGGTCGTTATTAGGGATGTCCGAGATTTGTCTTTACGAACTATCCTCTATACTACTACTTGCATCGAAGGGAGCATAGCTCCCCACATGGCTCTGCAGAACCATTTTCAGTATGCATTGGGGTGTCTGGAGCCCCGAGTCTTCAACTGGTGCAAAGGGGTCCTAAAAGGTATGAAGAAACAACTTACCAAGTGCAGAAGTGGTGGGTTGAAACAATTTGGATACAAGTCTATTTTGGTATCCTTCTTCCTAGAGAGGGTCCCAGTCTTACGCTTGCAGGTAGAGTGGGGTCTACCTGCTCCACAAGATTTGAGGATGAAGAGGTGGGTAGACTTCATGGCCTGACATGGAGGTGGTCACATCGTCAGGTATAACGATGCCTTCTTTGAATGGTTGAGGACTCAAATTCTCATGGTCGATGATTACGCATATGTCAAGTTAGACTTCCATGGTGATCCAAACCTAGCTCTTCCCGAAGGTTCCCAACGGGGGGACATAGGTAAGAAGGAACTTTTGTTTATATAATGTTTTTGTTATTTTTAATGATATTAAATGTTTTTTGTGTTTTATAAGTCAAACACTAATCAAAGGCTCTCTAAAAATGAAAATGTGGGACCTTATCGTCCTCCAGGATCATCCCCTATTTAGAGGCGAGGGGAAAGAGGTGTCGTAGCAGGAGTAGTTGTTGTCGATCTTGAGACCATAGAATAGAACCTGGAGGGACTCACTATGAACGTCCCTGATGCCACTATAGATGATATTCCTAGGCATTACCAACGCCACACAGTGGGCATGTATGAATCCATCGGTCGACTGTTGCATAGAGTAGCACGGGTAGTCACGTGCTATAGTGAGCAACATCCATGATGCTTATTGTATATGAAGCCATGTGCTTCACATTTTTGACATTTTGGTCTTCAGACAAAAACACTTTTTGTAAACTTTTATCGTTATATATATAAGGCTTCTACTAGCTTACTTGTTTTATGTACAAAGTGATTGGATTTTATAAATGTCTCAAATGTTTGTCTACCACATAATTAGTCGATGCATCTATTAATGTATTTAGACATCTAGGAATGTGTTGATATTCAATGTAATCAAAATGACGTTCCAAGAGGCGAATTCGTAAATATACCCTTAACAAAGTAGGACTTTGAATAGAATAAACATTACTCAACTGTAGTACTATTAACTGTGAATCGAGTCGTACAATAAGATGACAGAGTCCAAGTGAAACAACGTCAGTTAACAACTCAATAATTTCACTGTATTCCGCGATATTGTTAGTTGCACGACCAAGGAAAATGACATGTAGTCTGATTAACTCATCCGTAGGTGCATAGATTGCCCAAGCAACAAATGTTAAGTTTTGAGTACTGAGACTAGCGCCATCAACGAAGCCAATGTAGGGTAGTGAAGACACCAACATATGGAAACCAATCACAATGCAAGGCAAGCACCCGTAAGGACAAAACCAAAAACGAAAAAGCACACAAGAGTATAATACATAAAAATACACAACACTCATGCAAAAATGACTTAAGCATAGTACTTCTTCAAGTAAAGCCCATTTCTGGGTTCAATCAAAGGAATTCCATCATAGTCCACTAGTTCATAAGCCCCTTTCTCTAATACTCATTTCAAAATACAAGGACCTCGCCACATAGGCTTGAATTTACTGACCCCTAGAAAATCACGATCTTGCTTATAAAGAAGAACTAGATCACCTTCAGAACAAACATGTGGTTTGACATGCTTGTCATATTAAGCTTTGATGTGATTTTTCTGAGTTTCAATAACTAAGGCCGCATCATGACGGGTCTTGTCTAATTGCATCAAATACAAAATACGTTCCTCCTCAACCGAGGTGTTAGGGAGAAGTTCGACTGCTAGTTTCAAATATGGAATCTCACATTCAATCGGCAAAATTTCTTCGATACCATACACTAACTGAAAAGGTGTGAATCTCGTGGAAGACTTAACGGACGTCTGATATGCCCATAATGTTGAGAACAACATCGTGTGCCAATTTGACTTATGAATTCCTACCATCCATCAAAGCATAGTAGTGAGGACTTTGTTGATTGCTTCAACCTGGCCATTGGCCTGCAGACAATAAGGGGTTGAGTTTTCATGGCGAAGACCCAACTTCTCAGTAAGTTCATACATCATGAAATTACGAAAATGACTACCATGATCGGTAACGATAGTTTGAGGGACACCAAACCGAGTAATGATATGATTGAATATGAATAATGCTGCAGTTTTCCCAATGTTATCAAATGTAGGCATCGCCTCAACCCATTTAGTGAAATAATCCATAGCTATAATAACGTATCCATGCCCCCCGGTCGAGTGAGGGTTACATGTCATGAAGTCAATTCCCCATTTGGCGAATGGACCAATGAAAACTACAGGGTGAAGAGGAGCAGGGTGAGATCGGATCTTGTTGTTGTAGGTTTGACAAGCGTGGCATTTCTGGACAATAGTAATGCAATCCTTAAACAATGAAGGCCAAAAATAACCAGCTCGCAAGATCTTTCGGTTAGTGGCATACTCAGACATATGACCGCCACATGCTCCAGAGTGACAGTAATTCAAAGCTTTATCAGCTTCATCGTAAGTGAGACATCGTCGAAAGATGGAATCAATACCACAGTGGTAAAGGGTATCCCCGAGGATAATGTATTAACGGGCTTGATACCAGATACGACGACAATCTGTACTAGAAAGATCGTGCTAGAAAGTTTGGGTCTGGAGATAGATGATGATATCTCCGTACCATACGTCATCAGAACTGATCAGAAAGAGGGATTCGTCAGTTAAGGAATCCTCTGCCACAGTTTCTGTCTCAGTAGAGGGAAGTTCACAAATTATATCAACAAAAACCAAAGATTTATTTGACTTGGTAGGCTCAAACTCCAAGTCAAACTCATGGAGAATAACTATCCATTTAGAGTACTTTCCCCCCAACAATTGTCGTGTAAGGATGTGTTGCATGGGGTTGCAATCGGAAATAACAGTGGTTTTGCGTAATAAGATGCAATAACAAAAACATTGAACAATTTGAATAGTTGCCAAGGCTAGTTTCTCCACATGTAGATATTTGGCCTCAGTGGTTGCGAGACTCCAAATCAAATAGTATACAACATGTTCATCATGTGAATCATCCTCTTGGACCAAAACCATAGCAATGGTAGAGTCTGAAGCAGCGAAGTACAAGAAATAATCTCGACTATAATCCAGAGGAAACAACAGGGGTGTACGGGTTAAGGTGAGTTTCAAAGCTTCAAAAGTTTTGTTTGCAGTGTCGTCCCACATGAAATTGTAACCTTTCTTCAGGAGTCCAGTAAATCCTTTTGTTAATTCAGCGTAATTTGGAATGAATCGACATGAAAAGTTTGCCTTCCCTTGCAAACATTGGAGTTGGCGTAATGTGGAAGGAGGAGGTAGATTAAGAATGGCCTCAACCTTCAAGGGGTCTACCCTAATCCCATGTATTGACACGATAAAACTGAGAAGACGTCCGGATTCCACACAAAAAACACATTTGTGGGGATTCAAACGTATGCGATAATAACAATAGCGTAGGAAAATGGCCCGTAGATGTGTCGGGTGATCTTGACGACACATAGAATGTGTCGATAGATCGTCTAAATAGGGTTGTACAATGTGCTTAATATCATGAAAAACATAAGACATAGCTCGTTGAAAAGTCGCTCCAGCGTTTTTCATACCGAAAGGTAGTTTCTGATAAGCGAAGGTTCCCTAAGGGAAAATAAAAAACATTCTAGTGTTGATCCATGGGCAAAATATTGATTTGATTATAGCCGGAGAAACTATCCATCAAAGAAAAGATTTCACTCCTGGCGCAGTTGTCGACAATATGGTCAACGAAACAGGTAGGATAATTGTCTTTAGGACAAGCTTTGTTTATATCCCTATAATCAACACAAACACAGATCGTCCCTTGCTTCTTCGTAACGAGAACAAGATTGGACACCCAATCCGTCAAAGCCACAGGATAGATAAAACTAGCTTTAAGAAGTTTTTCAACCTCAAGATTAATCGCAACAACTTTGCGTGGGTGCACTGGGCGAAGTCATTGTCGAACAGGTTTAGCATCCGTGTATGTCTTAATCTCATGCACAATGATATCGAGATCAATACCAGACATTTCTTCATAACTCAAGGCGAATACGTTGCATAATTCTTGAAAAATGGCTTTATAAGTACAGACTTCATCAACATAACATGAAGCACCGATATGAACATTTTCCATGACTCCAGGCTTGATCAAAATGTCAAGAGGAATGGTAGGGGAGATATTACTCAAGTTCCCTTCATACAAAACATCACGTGTAGGTTCAGGAACAGAGGAAATAACAACGGTAGACGGTGTCAAAATCCGTTGATAGCTCTCTATGGTCTCGGATTCCAAAAAGAGAATAGAACGATGATGTCCATTGTCCCATGGAGTCTCTTCCATAGACATGATCGCCATGATCATCTCTTCAGTAGGAAAGATCACATGAAATGGATCGGGAGACGTATCACAAAGAGAAGGAGAAGTTGTTGATTGAATGGTTGGATAAGCCAATTCCACCGAGCTTAAAGACATGATGTCGCCGTAACGAAAGCAATCACTAGGGTTAGGTACTATCCAAGGGTCATAAGACTCAGGGGTTTCACTAACAAAATTTGATATCATATTGATCGAGGCGACAAAAAGAGGAGGAATATTGGGTGGAGGAATGGGGAAAGTACCCATTAACGTCGAATCTTTGAGAATACCCACACCAACATTCTCATACCCAGGAGGAGTTTTCGAGATAAAAGGGACGTTGCTAGTACCTGAATCAGAATTAAAGAAGGCCAGTTGATCGACAGTAATGACCTTTCCTTGGTGCGGGAAACGTAACACACAGAAAAGGGTAGAAACAATTGTGTGCCAATCCATCTATGGCCAAGTAGAAGGTTGTAATTAAGAGGTGCATCAAATACCTCAACCTCAACATTAACCGCTTTACCTTTTAATGTAATAGACAACAAAGGAAGAACACCATAACATTTCAATCCTATACCATTAAAAGCTTTAAGAGTATTGCGTGACTTGTTCAGGGTAGGAGAGCCAATAGCTTTCCAACAAGTAATGGACATAACGCAAATCGAGGCTCCTTCATCAATAACGGTTCGAAAAATATTCTTGTTTTCCACAACAACTTGGATTTGAAACCCTAACTGAGGAGGAAGCCTTGGAATATGATCTTCCAAATCAAAGATTATTAAGTTAGTATCGGTAGGATCAATTCCACCAATAGCTTTTAACAACGCCTTCCGTTGAGCAGGACAACTTTGAAGGACTTCGAGAGCCGACATCGTAGAGGGTGCTTGCGCCAGGTCTTCTACAATACTGTAGTTGTGGGTAGCACGTGCGTGAGGATTAAAGGATGACTTTCGAACAATGCCCTTGGGAAGAGGGCAAAGGACTGTATCTAGGCCCGCTCGTTCGAGATGAAGAGGACTGTTTGGAGGTGAATTTGGTGGAGGAGGTTGAACCAACGGAGGTGGTGGATCATCCACTTTTTCCTTCGAAGAAGAATAATCTTTGGATCGAGTTGCGATGGAAATATCGTTCTTTTTGGAGTCACCAGTACACAAGCACATAAGACGTGATAGAGGGAGAGGGTTGGTCATGAATGACCAATTGGGCCTGCTTCTGAGAAAGGAAAGGTTGTGACAAGATAGCGAGGGTAGAAGATGTATCGATTCCTTGCAGGAACTTAGTAACTCCGGCACGTCGTGGACAATCTTTCGTGTAGTGATCGTCACCACAAATAAAGCAAGGATAACGAGGCTTGTGTTTGTCCTTATCGTCAGCAGGCTAGGATTTAGTTTTATCAGATTGTGGATTATTATTTTTATCTTCCTTATTCCTACACTTCCCTTTATTTTTATTTTTATTTTTATCGGTAGGTGTCGATTGAAGTGAATTGACATCAAAGGTTTTACCAGGGGAAGCTGTCAGATTAGGAGTATTTTGTACGGTAGAAGCACTAGATTTGGTATAGGTGTGACTGGCTTGTTTTGTCTGAGTCTCAGTGTGAAAAGTGTCAATCACACCATCAACAACGTAGGAAGCTACTGGAGGTGTCAGGGTAGGATTCATAGAAGGAGGAGGAGTGTTGGGGATCAAGTCATACAAAGTACCCGTTTGCGAATAAATGAGATCTAAATACTGAGCACGACTAATCACCTGCTCTCCAATGACAACACCACCCATGGCAACGTCATGGGCTATAGGACCAATAAGTGATTTAGTAAACCACTTGGCCAACAACTGGTCAGGAAGGGGAACTTTGATTAAGCGTCTTCTCCTCCTCCATTCATGAATATGATCAAAAATGTGAGTGGAAGAGGATTGTTTGAAATAACTCAAAATTTCAGTTCTTGTCTTGTATCGTATCGACAATTGGTAATGCGTTAAGAAGGCCATGGCTAGAGTATTGAAGTCAGTAAAGAAACCTCGTGGTAACTCGATGTACCATTTAATTGCCTAACCCGTAAGAGTTCATTGGAAAAGACATAATCTTATAGAGTCATCCATCAGTGAGTTAGATGAACACCAAAGATGGAATGTCATGACGTGATTATTCAGGTCCTCTCCGGGTCGACCATCAAACTTGTGAATGTCAGATGGTAGTTTGGCCGGGATGATGGGCCAGTAAGGAGAATGCAAAATATGATAATTCAGAATCCTAGATAAATCCGGTAAATCCAAAGTAGCAAGAAAAGGCAACTGTCTATTCACTTAAGGAAACTGGTAATTTTGAGGAGGTAATCTCGTAGGTATACCAGTAGGACCATAAGCAGTCTGCATATAGTTAGATAGTCCTGACATATTCAGTTGTGGAGGATTTGGAGTCGCATAGACAACATAAGTTGGTTGATTAAGGAAGCTCCCTTAGAAAGGAGCATTAGACTGCAAACTTGGACCCCAAGTACGATTCATAGAACCTGGATACGATTGGCCGAGATTAGGGGGTACAAAAGCATTAACTTGAGGATGTTTCCCCCTAGACGGTTGTTGATTCCCTTGGAAAGGAAGATTCCAAGGTTGAGATTGTAACACAGGTATACTTTGTCCATAAACTAGGTTATGGCCTCCAACTTGAGATTGCCCCCCAAGTTGAAGTTGTCCCCCAACTTGAGATTTCCCCCCAAGTCGAGGTTGACCTCCAACTTGAGGTTGACCTCCAAAAGGAATCTGAAAACCAGAAGTGATAAGATGGTTGGTACCTCCAACTAGATTAGAGCTACTAGGGCCAGGACGATGAGCTCCTCCAGGTGAAGGCGGAGGAGGAATGTACGACCCTCTGGAGAGAACCTGGGCAAGTGCAGGGACAAAACCAACAACAACATTGTACCCAGGTGGAACAAAAGTATTTGACCCTCCAGTCGGATTATGGGCAGGATTAGAAATGGAAGTATTCAAAGCGTTATACCCAGGAGGAAATGAGGGATTTGATCTAGGTAGAAGCGGTGTTCCAATAGGAGCTTGGGATATCACCATATTTCCAGCAGAAAAAGGTGTATCTTGTGAGACCATGGTAGAGCCGTCGTACTATAGAGGAAGGATTGAGTGAGAACAAACCAACAATTGGTCCGCAACTGTGACAACATTACTAGTCGTACCAGTAAAATGATCTAAAGGTATTGTGTAAGTGGCAGACGTCACATGAATTTGTGATGCCATAGGTCGATTATAACTCGTTCCCAGGTTGTCAAAAATATCGTGTCCTAAATAATGGAGAGGGACAAAGCTAGGATTAAAAATTCTAGCAATATGAACCGGGGTTGTAAATGACTCACTATGGAAAAACGGATCATCCATAGCAGACTCTGTGTTAGGTCTAGTAGGCACTTCAATATATTCGTCAGCAACAATGTCTCTCGACGAATTAATTCAGAGTAACTGTGGGTCTTGTACCACAATTAATAACGGGTTTTCGGGAAGTCTAAATGCTTCCAAAGAGTTACGAATTTTGAATGCTTCTAAAGAATTTGTACTCCCAATTTCAGAGGCTACTTTGTTATTGAATGCCCCCACATGAGATCCTCCTGGTGAGTTAGGAAGCAAAGGGACGTAATCTTCCGGATTTTTCGGAGGTAGCCCTTGCATCCTACGTGAACAATGAAGGCCAATGTTGGCCGCACCAAATAAAGAACATAAAAAAACTATGGCCAACTAGAGAAACAAACAACACTCACCAATAAAATCTAGAAATCAAACCAAGCAAACAAACCTTCTTATTTCGAAGTCAATAATTGGTGATGAAATCCAACATCGTGAAGTCAAGACAAGAAGGGATTGGGATAAGCGGGTGGAAAAGTTACGTTGATGAATTGGTTAACAGACTTATGCCTTGGTGCAAGCTCCCACACATAATAGTGGGTATACCCTCCAAGGAGCCCGAGTGAGTTTGGCCAATGTTGATTCCAGGTACCATGAAGACTTTCCCCTCCATAGTCACCTCGTGTAAAGACCCTAAAGAGATAGGCCACTAAGGTTACCAATTACTCCAATGATTCATGGGGAAACAATGGACAACCCGATCCATGTGCAAAGGCAGGGTATCTAGCCCGAAATCAACTCGAGAAGCTCCCACACATAATCGTGGGTATACCCTCAAGTGATCCCCAATAATACGCACAATCTCTACACCAAGACCAACAAAGCAGGGTGAGTAACTCTTCCAGTCTTAATGCGACCTCAGGTTTGACCCTTGTGTGAGAAGGGCTTCCGAGGACAAAATGTAGCAAATGGATTTGACACTCTCCCTATCACAAGATACTATTGTGTGTTCTGATGCTTTGGAGAGTGTGTCTTTCAACCTATTCCAAAGCGCTATCCTAGCTAATGTTGGTGTAAAGTATTTCTAGAAAATAAAAGTTACTAATAAGTTTTAATATTACATTGTATTTTAAAGAGGTTGTTGCTTACTCAAAAAGGAAATGGAGATGAAATTGATGATATCTATGACCTTAACCCAATAAAATGCAATAAGAGATGAATGTGCAATCTTTCAATTCAATGAACTCTAATTACAGTAGGGAGAAGGTATATTTTTGAAGTAAGAAATCTACGAAACACAATTTCTCAATTCTTGAATGAACACAATTCCAAATAATCAAAAGTTACAAAATTTTCCAATTTTCTCTTATAAAGATTTAAATGCAAAAAATTTTCTTGTAAAAGATTACTAAAAAGAAAATTATTTTCAGTTCTTCCTTTCTTAATTCAGATCGGAGATGCAAGACAGGGAAGAAAATGTAATCCAAGAAAATTAACACACTCACAACCTTGTTCCCAAATCAAACTCACTATGCAGACAAAAAAAAAAGATAAGAAAATTCTTTGTCAAATGCAAACAAAAAATGTTTCTCAATCTATAAACAATATGGAAAGTGAAAACAATCCAAAACTTCAAACAAATCAAAGACTCTTTGTCAAGCAAGCACTCAGGACCAAGATCCAAAGATTATATCCTTGTGACAAAAATCAAAACCAAAACTTGCAAAATGTACAAAGAAAAACTTTCAATCACCGAAAATCAATCAAATGCAAGCTTTAAACTCACAAATCATTCAAACATTGATATTGGAAGTTCATCCAAGGCAATTGAGGCAAAACTGGGTGAAAAAAGAAAAGTTGACTCTCCCCAACAAATCCTATAGGAATCGTTGGAGGCTGCCTATGGAGCACAACGTGACGATCTAGGGTCGTCACAGGATGCCAAGTGAGTACAGTGCAACATCGTTGCCTTGGTATAAACCAACAGTGTGACGTTAGAGGATCGTTGCAAGCTGTCTGTATGGCACAATGCAACGATCTCTGTAACTAAGGAAAAAATGGAAGAAAGACAAAAAATTTCACTGAACTTGCAAACCCAGGGAGTCCAGATGGATCACCCACAGACTCAGAGAATGAATTTAACTAAAGGAAGGTGGGCTAAAGGCAAGTAAGAGACAAAAAACCAAAAACAATTCATATCCCCAGTATGGTCGCCAATTTTGTTATGGGACAAATTGGTAAGTGTAGACACAATCAAATCTCCCTAGTTTCACCCGAAACTAGAACAAAACAGAACAAAATATAAAACTTTCCCTAAGTTTCAATCACCTAGCATATTAAGTAACAAGAGATAGATAACATACCTTTTAAATGTCATTTGTCCTCGCTAGTGTCATTCGCGCTCCATTCCAAGTCTTATGGGATGATTAACCTGTAAAAAGACATAAGCCAATGAAGTGAAAGCAACAATGTATACTTAACAAAACCCATGTATGTGATCAAGGAGTCATACAATAAAAGAAGAACAATTTTATGGGAAAGAAATATATCACTGTATTAAAGAAATGAAAAGGAGAATACAACCGATGCTTTGATGTTGTAAGGTCCCTTCCAATAGTTCCTTGCTTCCCACACACTTCTTGCTCCACGAATTCTGAGACAAATAATCTATCTTGACAAAGCAAAGCCCAAAGCTACAAAAATTACTCAAGCTCACACCAAAAGCTAGCCAACTCCAAAAGCTAACTTTCCCAAGCTAAATTTCCAATCCCACTTTCTCCATGAGAGCTCCTCTCCTTTTATAAGTTGAAGAGGATAAGGTGAGGAGGTTAGGATGATCCCACTAAATCAGAAAAGCGAGTAAGATCCAAACCGATCGGAGACCACCTAACCAAAGAAGCTTCTCCTTCTAGAAGCATCGAGAATATGCTCGTTTTTCCCACGTACGAAAATCGTCGCACCCCTATAAATGAGCAGAGTGTGACGACGTCGTAAGCGAAGTTTAGTACAACAAGTGATGATCTGGGATCGTTGCACCCCTAACATTAGGTAGGGTGCGATGATCCTCCTTAATAGAGTTTTTACAAAGGAAAAGACAACTTCTTCTCTCAGGCAAAGTTCTTCTCCCTTATTTCTTCAGGAATTCGGGCCACTGATCCTTCTAAAGACAAAGGATAGGTTTTCATCATTAACGATCATAGGGGTGATGAAAATAATGTGTAACATGCGCCCAAATTGAAATCAACCATAACAGGGGGCACTTCCCGACTCGACGATGGCGACCCTGACAAGACCAAAAGAAGGGGTTTTAGAAAACAAACCGACGCTGAGCGCAATAGCCGCTTTGCAGCTCGAGAGTAGGAATTCCAGAGGTCCAAATTAGTTTGTTATGGGTGGAAGTCTTTCACTGTAAGGAAATGGTCTCTTGATGATCCCAGAGATATATTTCAAGCCAAATAATTATTCAATTGCGGGACCACTCTCATGTTATCTAGATATACAATTAACATCTTGGGGGATGAGGACCAGAACTCCCACTGGTGCAAGGCATATTCCTACTACTCATCTCCTTTCACCTAGAATGGACTAATTTGGGCCTCTGGAATCGCTCGTGCAACCTATGTCCCTGAAGTCTTTTCTTGTAAGGAGGGGGTCTCCTGGTCCCCTCTCGCCCAGAACAAATTAATTTGACCTCTCAAATTGCTCGTGTAGGATGTGTCCCTGAAGTCTTCGACTGGGAGGAGGTGGTCTCTTGGTGTGTCCTAAGTTTCACTTTCGGGCTCTTCTGCTTGCTCTACAACGATTTTCATATTCTTCCTCACAGGAAGCTTGGGAGAACTATCAATTTTACAATGAGGATGGGTTCTTATGTCCTCCTGCGTTCGAAAAATTCTGGGTTGCTTTCTTGTTGGGGTGATCTGTTGGATCGATGCTGCTAGATGTCGTGTTCTTCGCAGTGGCGGACATGGATTGGAAACTCTTCTTGCCGGGGCCTTTTCCCTGTTATTTGTATAATTCAATGGTGCCTTGCAATGTATCCAGGTTGCCAGTGTCAAGAGAAGGAGTGTTGTACACCTGCTTCAAGCCAAGGAATTATTCCACTGCAAAACCACTCTCCTGTTTCTTTGTCGCCTCAGGTCTTCCGCAAGATATTGAGATTGCGACAATGAACATTGACCTTCTAAGGAGAAGACTGCAAGGAATTCCTAAAAAAAAGCATGGTAATGAGTTTTGTATGCATATTGAAGAGCATCGTGATGGCTCGTGCATGTTGTCCCACTAGAGGAACAACACATAATTGTATGCATGTTTTTTTTTTTTTGTTTGTAGATCCTGTACCTATGTCTATGACAAATATGTTCAATGTTTTGGTGCAAATAACTCAGTCCAATTTCTATGGATAGATATACACTACCCAATATTTGTTTTTAATGGATTTACTATTAGAAAATTTGCCTTGGAATCTTGGTCACTGTTTCTTTGCTGAATTTAACACCTCTTCTCATTAGCATGGTTTGATAGTCTCGTAGTTCTTGAATATTGTATTGGCTCAAGTAATTTGATCTAATATGAAGCATTTAGCAATTATATGACAATGCATCATGTCGATCCCATCAGACTTCTATGGAAACAAAAATGAATTTCGGACAGTTTCAAACCAACATTCAATTCTATTCGTAATGTAGATAGAAGATAACAAGACTAAATCACAATGTGACAGTCGGGGCCCCGCCCTAGAAATTTCGTTTTCATCTCATCCTTGCTAAGCAAACGATTTCTTATTTCCCTTTCACTTCCTTGATTCCTTTACTCCAAAAGGGAACATTTTATTAGTTGTCCATCCCATGGCCTCTATTTGAGCATTTTTTACTTTCTTAATAAAATTACCAAATTTCTTGTTCGCGTTATTTTTTATTTTTTTGTCTATGGTGGTTGTAGTCAAATGGGACTATGAAATCAACTACAATATTAAAATTCAAGATCGTCATTATTGTTTCTAGACATGAAATTATTAAGCTTTAATGCTAACAACCCATCATGCAAGAAGTTTAATACTTAGTTAATATGTCAAAGTCATGGAAGAATGTATCAAGAACATAATTACTCCCACAAGTTGCAATAAAAACTAATCTTCAACAAAGCATTTGGTCACACCCTTTTTAATGGTACAAGCACAATAGAAAACGAGTAAGTTGATAATATATTTGACTAGAAAATGATGGTTTTGCAACAATGTGGCTTGTTCGAGACCAATTCTTGCTTACGAAAATTGCCCTCAACTTTTCTATTTTCCCACTCTTTTATCCCCTTCTTTTCCCTCTTCTATACTTAACCAAATTCCCCTTTCTTTTTCCCCTATAGTTTTTGTTTCTCGTTACTCAGTCATTTTTTTTTTCTGAAAATGTCTTGCTGCGCGGGTTGGTGGATTCACGGGTTCACATTTTTATTCATGCTTTTATATCGCGATTCCGACCGAGCGCTTCCCCTTTCCATACCTAGCCACTTTTTCGATCGCAGGTTCCCGCCCAGGTGGTCTTTAAATTTCACTTCCATTGTTCCGTGATCTGCAAACAACACTCTGGGTTCTGCGATATGCAAATTTACTTCCGGACTCCCACATCATCCCCTCTTCTGTGTTAATCATTTTGCACTCAAATGTTCCTATACATACAATTTGACCATTGGGGCCTCATGTCTCCTCGGGAACCCTTGTCACCCTATTTTGAAGCCCGTCCGATCGCTTTCCACACTTGGCGATTTCTTGGAATCTCTTTCGCGGATCATCGAGTTCAAGAAATTTCGAATTCCTAGTCGTTGTTTCCTGTGTCCGCCACCTTCAGACCTCTTTCCAAGTATATGTAATAAGTATACAACTTGTCCAGAAACATACATAAAAGATCTTGCCAGGAAATGGAATATCTATTACATATTTTAATATATTGGCCCTTCTTTTCCCTCTTCTATACTTAACCAAATTCTCATTTCTTTTTCCCCTCTACTTTGTATTTCTGGTTAGTCTTTTTTTCCAAAAATGTCTAACTGTGTGGGTTGGTAGACTCACGGGTTCACATTTGCACTTGTGCTTGTATATCACGACTCCGACCGACCACTTCCCATTTCATACCTAGCCACTTTTCAGATCGTGGATTCCTGGGCAGGCGGGCTCTAGATTGCACTTCCATTGTTCCGTGACCTGCAAAACAC